>PVLD010010110.1:42441-72755 GCA_004027595.1 Dinomys branickii | reverse complement strand
CTCGTCTCTCTTTCTCTTTGTTGCGGCTCTCTGTCCCACACCAAAACAGTATGACCCATCAGCGAAGACTGATGTGGGGCCAAGGCAATTGAAATGGAAACTTGAACAATTCCATTCCCTCAAGTGATGGATATTTTTTGAAGTGTTGTTGATTTCCACATCTTTACCGAATAGATTTTCCAACACAATTAAAATGATCAATGCACAGAAGACCCAACCCTAGATTTGATTTTCCTCTTATTGCACTGAATTTAAAAATATACAAGTTAGAGAATTTAGTCTTACAGTAATTTTTCCCACGTTGAACGACAACTGATATATGGAAATAAACATGCATATTCTTGGCAATAGTAATGTAATCTTCATAAAATGGCTTGTAGGAACCTGTCACGTGGTGTTAGCCAGACGATGATTGCATGTACTGTGTTTATGTTCAAATGAATTGGCTATGGCACAAATTGTAAGTTTCCACTTCAACCATCCCTGCTCTTCCAAAAGAAATGGTCCAGGGCTGGGAGTGTAGTTCCACGGCAGAGTATTTATCCTGTACAAGACCCTGGATTCAAGTCCTAGCCCCGAACAAAGAAATGCCGAGAGAGCAAGAGCCCTGGGATGTTTCTAAAGCGTATCCGCACACTGCTTGTTCTACCTGCCTGCACCTGAGTTCTGAAAAAGTGATCACCCACTTTGATTTTGTAAACACTCCAGTTCTGAAAATGTGTTACTTTCTTTTCTATTTTATCATCAGTCTGAGTCAATCACTTTATTTTTCAGCAGCGCTTCACACCAAATAGTTTGCTAGGTTGTTGTTGGCAGTGGGGAGCAGTCAAGCCCCAGGGAAAGGAGATGTCAGGTGGTCAGCCAGGCCCACAGGTGAGTGCAGGTGAATCTCTGCCTCAGCTGCAGCAGAGGCCACTGAACTTCAGGCCTCAATAACACTGCGCTCCAAGGCATTCTGGAGTTAGATAAGCCTAGGTTTGCAAATTTCCTATCCGGGGGCCCTTGGGAAGTGAGGTAAGGTCTGTGAGTCTCTACAGTACCACCTGTGAAATGTTTAACCTGTGCGACTCCAAAGCATGTTAGAGAACCCTGAAAGGCTGCCACTGGGATTCAGGTCATGAAGTACTACTCTCAAATAACGATAGCCACGAATGTTAAATCCATGAATGCTAAGATCCATAATGCAATCTGACTATTCAAATGTCAGTGATAGAGCACTGTTCAGTTTTTTAGGTTTCAGACATTTCCACACTTGTAGATTGGTCTGTGAGCCAGATTTGCAGATAGGTTGCAGTGGGGAACCCATATATAGGTTTCTGGTTAGACTTTTATCTCTGAAGTGTTTTGGACTCATAATTTAAATCTTCAAGGAAGCCATGAGATGGCTCATGACTATCTTCTGCTTACCCTTGACACTACACCAGGCTAGACCAGAACTTTCCTGATCTTCTTACTGTTGCTTTTGAGGTTAAGAGAATCACTCCATTCAAATGAAGTCAACTGGTATCTATTGGAAGCTATAAAGCAGTGGCCTTTCAGTCCCCATCATTATCAAGTAATGAATCCCACTGCTTGATCTATTTAAGGAGCCTTCATTTCTACAGCAATATATGTGTGCTATGGTGTGAATGTGCATTTTCCCCAAATTCTTAGTTTGAGACCTCATCAATATGAAGATATTAGAAGGTAGGGACTTTGGGAGGTCATTAGATTATCAGGCAGAGCCCTCATAAATGGAATAAGTACCCTCATAAAACAATCCCCAGAAAGCTGCCTCACCCTCTCCACCCTGTAGTGACATAGCTAGAAGCTATCATTTATAAGAAACAGCCCTCACCTGACACCAAAGCTGCTGACACTTTGGTCTTGGGCTTCCCAGCCTCCAGAATTGTAAGCCACCCTGTTTATAGTGTTTTGTTGTAGCATACTGGATGACTAAGGCCATATGTGAAATGAATTATACAAGTAATTAAGAAATCTGAAATCAAGAATTGTGAAGTTCTTTTTACTAACATAAGCCAGTGTGTCCGTTTTACTCCTTGTTTTAAAAATAAATGCATCCTGAAACATAGTATTACAGCCACTTATCTTAAGGGTATTTTAACTAACTTTCCAAAGTATCAGAAAGCTTTAATTCATTACCATCTGCTTCTGATGCTGCACTGAATGCTCTGTAAATTGAAGTAAGTTTTGCCTCTGGCCTTAAGAGGATTTTAATCTACACCACTCAACATTGATGCAGATAAAAATCATATTACTCTACGGGGAAACCTCAATAGAATATCAGTAACATAGATGCTTCTAATTGTTTGTTATTGTTTTTAGATGGCTAAGTTTGAATAAATAATAAATGACTTTAACCTGGATATGTTAGCAGACTTCTTTGAACCGTAAAGAGAGATTATGCATTAATTTCCAAGTATTTCCTGTACCTCCACTGCAATCTACTCTAGGTTAGCATTATGTCTCACCTGAGCCTTATTTTTCTTTACCTTTTCTGGCCGTTTCACCCTTTTCTGGTCACTTTATCCCCTAAAAATGTTAAAAAGATTTCAACACAGCTGATTAATGATTACTCATTCTCTCCTTCTTAGTTTTGGCCTGTTTTCCTTGGGAAAACTTTCTGTCCTGTGAATTCTGTGTCACTCTACTCTTTCTGAATCTCTCAGAGGCCACTGCACCTCCATACTACAAGATATCAATGCAGTATTTATTTTTTAATACCTCATCTGTTTCTAAATTCCAATGGACAGGGTCAAACATTTTATATTTACTACTGTCACCTTAACATTTGAATAGTGCATGCTAAAGAGTACATATTGCTAAAGCAAATTAAAATGGAGAGGAGGACTGGAAAATTCCAGAGCAGACAAAACCACTTAAGCCTTGAAAGTAAGCTCAACCTTGTATGCAATGCAAACATAAGCAAAACTTGATGTGGACCATTGCTTTAGAGCCTTGTACTAGAGGAAAACAAAAAAACAACAAAAGAAGAAAACAAACTTAAACTCACTGAATAGAAACCACTAAATCACATATATAACTAACTAGGGATTTCCTAGTGGGGCAGACCAAATAGTGCAACCGTATAGGTGTAACCAACCAGATATTGTGTTTCTTTTATTTTTCCATTTTCCCTATAAAAGCCTGCTCCTCGTTTTTATTTTTAAAAAATTCCAAACCTTCTTTTGGTTTTGTTTCCTGATCCATGAGTGAAAGTTTGCTCAAATAAACTCTAAAATGTATTGTTTCTTAGTTTTTACCTTCAACAACACACAGTAAATACTTAGTTGAATTAGGGGGCTCTTTTCTATTTCTCCTCAGTGGCTTAATCACTCTTTGCTGTGGCATCTATGCTGGTTTCCAGAGGATCTCTATCTGGCAAGAATTGCTGGGATGGTGGGGGCACTACAAATGTTCGTCTAATGTAGCAACCACTAGCCCTGTGTGAACACTGGGAAGGTGGCTAGCGAGACTATGAGACTAAATCTTTGCTTATGTTTCATGACAATTCATTTAAATAGCTCAGTGTGGACGACTGCTTCAGACAGCGCATTATGAGATTCACACACTGCCACATCTTTTTCAGGAAATGTCTTTAGATCTGTGTTTTCCCAAAGCAGCCACTAGCCACATGGGGCTATCTAAAGTCTAACTTAATTAAAATTAAATACAAGTAAAATATTTACTTTCTCATTCATGCTAGCTACATGTCAACTGCTTGAAAGTCAAATTTGGCTTGTGACTACCATATTGGGCCTATAGAGAACATTTCCACTGTTAGAGAAAGTTCTAATAGACAGCGGTGGTCTGGAAGAAGGGGTAACCTGAATGGAAACAAAGATGCACCAGCTTCCTGTTGAGTTCCAACCAGGAGGAAGAACTGGTTAGAGGACCAGGGTCATAGTGTCCATGGACTGCTACTAACATCCAACTTGTACTCACCTCCTCTGAATAGGATACTGACCATTATATCCCAGGGTAGCCATAAATTAGGGACACTGATGAGATCGGAGTAGCTGACAGCACTACGGAAGTTCATGTTGACTCAGGCAGGCGTTCTCCGGTGAGAAAGCATCAGGGCCAATTTGAACCCTTTCAAATCAGGCTTCTTATTCACCCTCAGACATGTCAGCCAGCAAGGTTGCAGTGACCTCTTGATCCCTAGCTGCCACCGGGTTCCCAGAAGGTAAGTAACCTCTCCTCAGAGCATCTCACCCTTTTCTCCTCATCTGCATTCCGCTGTCAGATTGCCCCCCCACCCCATGGTGCAGATATTGGCAGCCACTCTCTTCTTTGTTGCCTCCGGAATGGCTAACCACAAAGCTTCTCTGGAAGACCACCCAGGAGCTTCAGCTGGCTCAGTGTGGCGCTGTCCATCTGCCTCAAGGCACCGGGCACACAGTGCCAGGGACACCTGCGCTCCTCGGTTGGCCCTGGCTACCTCATCACTTCACAGTGGCAGACAAGGTGCCATCCTGAATGCCCACGCTGCAAATTGCTACTTTAGAGGTTGGCTCCTCCCACTCAGCAACATCACGGCAGTGGGATGCTGATCGGATAAGAATGGTCCCAGGCAGGGCATTTTCTGAGGAATTTACTTCTGGTTTTACAAAGCCAACTCTTCTGTGTCCTGGGACACAGTGAAAGAGCCATCTGCTAAATTTAGCTTCTGCCTCAAAGGGTGAGATTGGGGAGTGGGTATTTAAATAGTGCTTTTCTGTCTTTTTCACGTATACTTGGAACTTTAAAAATACATTAATAAAAAGATTAACTTTTATGAGAAGTCTTTATTTCTTTTATAAAAAAGTGGACTTTCTCCTCAACTTTGTGGCTCATCCTTACAGCCTTTGATGTCCCCTGCATTCTGCCTGTCACCGCTTCACAATCCTAATTTCTCAATCTTCAGCCACAAGAAAGACTTTGCTTTCATGGTTTTACTTCTCCCATTGACTTCCTCTCGTGCCCGCAGCACCCCTGTGTTTGGAAACCACAGCCATTAAAAATTCTTTTAAAAAACACTTAAATACCGGCCCCCCAAAATGTCCTGTCAGATTTCTTCCTCTTGTTTGCCTCAGAAAGTGGTGCTTTGATTGTCCATTAGAGAGTTGTTTACATTTCTCCAAAAGCTCCATTTAGTTTCCTTGACAAGGTGGAATAAGTGACTGGCTGTGATGGATAGAGGCACCTGTCCTAATGGCTGCTCACACTGTGCCCACCAGTGCACGTTACAGTGATAAATTGACAACAGTTGGGACATGCTCTGCTAGCAGCAAGAATGAGCCGACGAGGGCAAACACAGGCGGTTAGACAGTCTGCTTTAATATTCCTGGGGAAGGTGTACAGCCTCCTAATCTAACACCCCAACAGCTGCGGTGAGGAATTAGCGCACAGGCAGAATTTCTTTGTTACCTTGACACTACTACTTCTAGTTAGTCTAGAATTATATTCCCCGCAAAGCATTCCTCACTCTTCTCGTTTAGAGGCCTGCAGTCCTGAGTTGAGCACTGTTCAGCTCTTCATGAAGAGTACCTGGCACGGTGATCATTTTAGGTTATGAGGATTGTATGCAGTTTTACATTCCTTCGCTGAAGACTTTTCTGGTCTCCCCAAGGAGGAAAAACAAGGACAACAAAATGCGGCCTATTAGCTATGGGTTGATAACCAGGGAAATGTGGGACTAGCTTCAGTCAACATTGAGGTGTTAATTATCTCAGTAACCCGCTCAGGAGGTTCCCAAATTTGGAGTAATGAAGAGGTAACTGTCTGTCACCACGCCCCACTCTGCTGGGGGGTAGAAGGTGCTCGGTTCTCTGCGGAGCTCACCCTTTCATTTCCTTTTTTCCACTCTGCTGGTTTTGTGTCACCCTTAATGAGCCTGGGGCAGTGGTGAGGCTCTGCAGCAGAATCCCCCCTGTTGGCAAAGGCGGGACTCCACAGGCAGATCCCAGATTGGGAAGCCTTCCTGCGCCATGTCCTTCTCTCAGAGAAGTTGGGAGCATCCAGGGCAGAGGAGAGGATGGGCCTCCTGACACAGTGGCCGTGAGCGGCGACAGTGGCAGCAACCCCACACAGCCCCTCGCTCCATCCATTACAAGCTTATCTTAGCTGAAGACAAATCCAAAGGAACAAATGACCACTGAGAAAATGCTAGGGCTTAATACGAAGACATAACAAAAGAGGGAGACAGGGAGAGGGGGAGAGAATGCAGGAGCAAAAGAAGCACGGACATAATCACGCTTCTCCCAGCCTCGCTTTCACAGGGCCTAGTGACTGATTTTATGATAAGACACAGTTTGCCTCTGTGATTTGCATGGATGATGAAGCAATTAGCAGCCATCATATATAAAACATGCTAGTTCTTCATTAGTCACCAAGCGGAATGGCGCAGAGCAGGGTGTGGAGTGTGGTGAGGCCGGAGCCCCTTGCTCACTGCCGACGTCGCGTGGAGTTTTGCTGGCAGCCTGGCTGCTGCTCACATGGCGTTAGAAGACCGCGCTGTGGTTAGTTGGATATGCAGTTCTGACTGGCTGGCAGCCGCCTCCTCTCCCCACCCCCTAGCTGCTACTAAATTTCATTTCAAGTTATAATTATTGACATTGGAAACAGCTACTCGTATCACAACAACAAAGCAACAATTATACAGGATCTGGTGTTTCTCATGCAAATTACAGCAATAAAATACAGGAAAATCCGGGCCACTTACAGACCAGTTTTTGTCTTTGGAGAACACAGTCTGAACTATTTGGTTAACTGAATTAAAATGTAAATCTTGGCTGGCTTTTCTTCTTAGATAGTGATATGAAACAGTTTCTAAAAGACAGGAAAGGCTTAAGGGACCACATTTCAAACAACTTGTCATGAATATATATATTTTTTAATGAATTAGGTCTGAAAAGCTTAACTGTCTCTGACAATCAAAGATTCTAAAATGCTGTTCACATAGGCAAGGCGTAAGTGGAGACAGAGACCTGTATCTTCCCCCCTATATTTTTGTGTGTAGAGGAACATTGGAGCTTTGGAAGGTGCACAGTAACAGAGCTCCTTGAGTTTTCATGACTCAAGCCCTAGATCCTTTGTTCCCGGTTGGTGTAACATGTACAATGAGACATGTAACCTAGAGAAGGAGATTAGTGAGCATTAAAATCGAGTTCTTTTACTTTATTAGAGTTGCTTTCCTTCCGTCTTTGTCTCTTCTCCTACACAAAACCTGAGCAGTGAAAGTGTCACAGTGAGAGAGGCCTAAATTAAAAACTCAGCTACAGAGGCCTTAGCATTAAGGAACTGTGAATGCGGCTTCTCCAAGCCACATGCAGCTCTGCAAAGAGCCAGAAACAATGATTACAATCTATAGGGAAATGGTACGGTTTTTGAGCCATTATCTCGCTGCTTTTAAACAACTAAACTGAACCAAACACAGGACCCCTTGACAAGCATAAAAAACGGTGGGATGCACAAGGCCACAATCAGTATGCTGCTGAAGACGACATCAAAGCTAAGCCACCGCTTGCACACTTGCTCAGCACTCAGCTAGCCACACATCCGCCTTGAAAGCGTTACCTCTGAGTTTGACCACAAGGAAACTGACCCATACAAAGCCAGGACAATGGAGGATACCACTGACATTTAATTTATGTATTTAATTTTTTTTTATACAGGGAAAAGCAATGGAGTGATCACATCTCATTTATTACAAATCTGATCTTTAAAAGGCAATAATTTTACAAATGCACTTTTGCATTAAGAATACTGTTATCATAAGCATGGAGCAAACACTGTGTGGGCAGTCACTCTGACTTATAGCAGCTTTGTACAGCCACTGCAAGATAACCAAGAGTAATGGTTTTTGATAATCAGGCCACACTATTAATATAACATGAACCACAAGTGCTTTTGTACTGCAGCTCTGGTTAAACTAGCAAATCTCATTGGAATATAAAGAAGGGGTGAAGAACCGTGTTGTTTCTGGTACTTCTGCACTGAAATATATGCCTCACGGTGCTCTCTGAGATGTTTCATTTCTTAGGGAGCATGTAGTTGCCCTGAAGAATGTTTCCCTTTAGAATCTCTGGCCCTTTCTGCTCAGTTCGAGCTGAACCTCTACCCGCTAGGTCAGAATTTAGGTTCGTGAAACTCAGCAGATGGATTTCAAATGGCAGTGCTGCTGGCTGGGGGAGAGCTGGTGGAACATGCTGAGGTCCATAGCAAGCTGGGTTTATGCTGGACTCTCACTGGTCTGTGACTGCTGAAATATTGCTGGGTGTAAAGGGACTCATTCTGGCTGATGTGAGCAGAGGGGAATGCTGCCCCTTCATCGTAAATGTTAATGTGAAGGAAAATGTGAGGGAAGCACTTCTGGTACTAAGAGTCAGGCAACATAATCATAACAAGTACAAGCAGGCTTAAGCATGTCACTACAATGTTTACTCATATGGTGACGTTTACTGTAACTTTCCTCTAAAAGGCAGTGATTTTCTCCTACTTCAAAAACCCAGAAACCATTATGGAGCTCTCTTTGGACACATGATGTGTATCTCTGTCAGGTAGCTCTCCATTTTCTAGGATGTGTGCACTGGGGGTGAATTATGCCTTAGAAAACAACGTATGAGCTTTTTCTGTACATTTGAGGAGGCCCATGAATGTGTTCAGGAAAGAAATGTACAGTTCCCAAACTGTATGTCAAAGAGATAGGGTTAGAAAAGGCTGATTAAACAACCTGAGCCTCAGTAATTATTTAAGAACCTTTTCCAGTGCCATGTTTTTCATAAAATAATGCAAATCTAGGGTGGGTCTCTCTGGACTGTTCCGGCATCCATGGCAGCAAAAGAAAGTGGAGTGTTCCTAGTGCTTGAACCCAATGCTCTTGCAGCCATGGCTGTCTACTGCCTTGCATTGCTCTTTACTTATTAATCAAACAGTTTATTGAGCACTTACTCCAGATACTCCAGCCAATGGACCAGGCATGGAGAAGGAGGATGAAGGGAATCTGCCCCAAGGAGATTAGAATCTGGGAAGACTGAATAGATTGGACATAACACATTACAAGGTTTGGTACGACATGATAAAAAGGCTAAGTGGCCGTGGGAGAGATGACATTGAGCAACACAGAATAAGTGAAGACTTTGATGCATGTCATCTGAGCCTTGAATAGTTTGTATATTTTGCATAATAGGTTTTATCATGCCTACTATGTTTTAAATTAGCTTAAACTAATCGTGATGTCTAGTTTGCATTTATATATAATAGTACATGAAGAAATTATCTCACCTATAGATGCCTTACATGAATGAATACCACTCATAGAATGCTTACTGTGTTTAAGGCATTGTTATAAGCACCTGTGATCTTACTTTTGTGACACCTCCTGAAGTAGGAGCCATATTATCGCCATTTTATAAAGGAAACTGAGGCATTAATAGGTTAACTAAATTGGCCAACTTCACAGCTATTAAGTGGAGAAAATGGATTGGAACTGAGCAGTCTGGTGTGACCTCAGAGACATTTCATACCTATACAATCTAATAGCCTCTGGCCAATAAACATTGATAAGCTAGCAGGAGTTTCTTAGCAATCCTAAATTATTTTATTTATCCCTGTAGGATTTCTTAAGAACACTTAGCTCACATAATGAAACAACAAAACCATGAGGGTGCATAAAAATCAGTTTATAGCTGGGTATGATAGCACATGCCTGTATTTCCAGTACTCTGGGAGTTTGAGGCAAGAGGATCACAAATTTGAGTGCAGGCTGGGCAACTTGGTAAGATTCTGTTTCAAAATAAAAAATAAAATAAGGGTTGGGTGGGTAGCTTAGAGGAGTAAAGCACCATCTCCAGTAAAGTACACACACACCTGTTTATGACTACTTATCTCCACAAGAAGGTCAAGCATTTGTCCACAATATATTTGTTTTCTGAAAAGTCTTGAGTTGTGAATAATCAAGGATAGTCTTGACTGATTTTCTTGAGAATGCTTTTTATGTGTGAGGAGTGCAAACCACCGTCAAGTCCAGAACTTACTCTTGTTTTGCCATCACAAAACGTGGTGGTAAGTATCCACGCAGTAAGTATGAGTTCTGCTGACCCCGATCACCGGCTCCCTTGGCGTTCCGCATGAATGTCACAGCAGTCCTTCCCTGCGTGAGAGGGACTCATTGACATTTTGTCCAGAAGGTGAACAGTACCTTGATTTCATAGGCATGGATCTCAATGGCACAATTTGTAAGAAGTTGATGGACCATTAAGGAAAAGAAGAAGCAATGGCACCATATACACAAGTGAGGGAGGGACGTCCAGAAACCTACTTTATTAGGAAAAGTTAGGTAGAGCAAGTACTTGTATTTCACTTCATTCAGTCTCTATTTAAACCTTTTCCTCACTCTTACGGCTTCTGTCTAGATATCTTCCCAAAGCTGCATGTGGTCATAGGTGGGGCTTTTTCAGAAGTGGTTTGATCTAGAGTGTGTGATGCTGGGATCAAGCATGTGTGGCCAATAAAATCATCCACTGACTGGTTTAGCATAGTTCTGAGAGTGGATAATGGGAAGGCTTACCCTGGGGATGAGTGCTACCAGCCCTAACAGTATGTAGTCTGGGTAGAATATAAGGGGCAGCAGATAAGCTGTCCTAACTTGCTGCTTTGTTACATCAATGCTTGCTGCCTTCTGCCTGCCATGAACCGTTTCTCCTCTGCCATACCACCCTGCCTTGAGGCAGACAACTATGAACTGAAACCTCTACAAACTGTGAACTACAATAAAACTGCCCTCCTTTAACTTTGGGTGTCGGATATTTTGTCTCAGCAGTGAGAAAAGTAACTAAGACACCCACGATACAGTTAAACTTTTCTGTTTTAAAGAATAAGTTACGGAAAATGCATATCAGATAAAATTTATTCTTTAAGATGGCTAGAAACAAAAAAAGTTTCTTTGCTAAGGTAGCTAAAATGGGTATTCTTACACATCTGCATAAGGAGTAGAAAAAAAAAACCCAGAAAACCTTTTCTTCTTGGTAGTTTGAAATTTCCTCTAAACATGCAAATACCATGTGATAAGTATACATGATTCCATGGCTAGTATTTCACCATAAGGAAATAAATAGTTATAAACATAGGCAATGATGGACCCCCAAAATTACTTTAAAATATTAAAAAAGCAGAACTAGCCTAAACATTAAACAACAGGAAAGTGGCTGAGTAAATTTTAGTATACCAATGAAATTTTAAAAACTACAGAGTACAGAACTATACATACAGCATTGTCTAGATTTAGCAATAAAGACAATATATCATAGGACAAACAGATATTATACCCATGTAAAATTACTGTTTTTTAATTTTTTTCTTTGTCTACCATACATTTTCAAATTTTATGAACATGTATTGTTTAAGTATATTGTGAACAAAAACTAACTATGAAGCACTACTCAGAAGGCTGTGGGTGTGCAGAAGACTCATCCAGAACAATCTTAGCCTCTGTCTGTGAGGATACATTTTGGCTTCTTTGTTATCTATGGTCTCAGTTGCTGAAAACAGTGATATTTCTTTCTTATCCTTCTACAGTAAATTGCAAGATATGTACAGTAAACTCTAAGGTATATATATTTCCAGGAGGAAAAAATAGAAGCAAGTTGATTTGGAGAGCTTGAGTTTCACTAATCTAATTGTTTCTAGGTGAGTTTATATTGTGGTTTGTGTCTGGATGTCCCACCAAAGCCTCCTGCATCATGGGGCGGGCTTCTAGTGATTGTGATTCATGGTCCAGTGCTGGGATTATGGGCCTGAGTGCTACACCCGCCCTCTATTGCATGCACCCTGCACACAGTATAAGAGAGAGAAAGAGGCTTGTTCTTGCGACTCCTCCCTCTTTGCTCTTGCTGCTTTTGCTGTTTTCTGCTGCCTTGAACTGTTGCCTTTTGCCATGTGCTATTCTGACTTGGAACCAGCTAATTATGGACTGAAACCTCCACAAACTGTGAGCAAAATAAACCTTTCTTTCCTTAATTTTTGGCGGCAGGTATTTTGTCTCAGCAACGAGAGAAAAGTAACCAAGGCGGTTCCTTTCTGGATTGCGTACAATATAGATTGCTTTTACTTTGTAGGTGATAATTTCTAACTTTAACAAGTCAAACATTATGAATAGATTTCAGCACCGTCTTCCAGATAACAGCAAATAAGAGCGAGAGAGCAGTATTTAAAGCAGACATGAACATTATTTCTTGGGACTTCCCTAGATAAGTATTGATTTCTACAAGGCTACTCTGGTTCCAAAGGAATATTGCTGGCAGCTGCTAATTACTGTACAATTGGCTTGTGAAGACAAAAATGCTGGCCCATTCAGTAAATGTTTCTTTCTGCTTTAAAGAAATTAATCAGGAGCTAGGCGGTGTAGCTCAATGGCAGAGCATTTACTTAGCATGTATAGAGCCTTATGTTTGATTGCTTGCACTTTAAAGCAGCAATAATGACCAACAGAAAGAAAGAAAAAGAAATGAATTGAGTAATTCTGATTTTTTTCCAAATGCTAAATTGTGGCATCATGCTCAATTTTATTCCTGTTTGATTGATTTTGAAAAATTTAATTGGCTTTTATTCAGTTCCTTTCCTCAATATTAGCTGCGTTCCTGTTATGCAACAAGAAATAAGATTCTTTTATTCTTTAAATTTTACTTCCACTCTCTTGGGGACTGTTTCACTTAAGACTAATTACTATTTTCTTATTCTTTTATCCAGCACCCAAAATGGTTCAAGGTATGTTTCTTTTTGCAATTAAAGTGAATTAAAATAAAATTTTGTAATTTTATTGCATCCTTTGGAATAATTACAAGCATAAATGAACGTACCTCAGAAGAAAAATTGCCTTGGTATTTGCATGTGTGAGTGTGTGTTTACGTATGTGGACATGTGACCCGTTGTGTTTAGTATTGGAAGTAAATATCACAGATAATAAGGTAGACACTGCGCCTGCAGGAAAACAACAGAATTTTTAAGTATTTCAAAACGTTACATTTAACGGAAAATGTAATTTTCATATTGTAATTTGAAGAAAAATGAAAATTTTTGAGTTTGTTCAACTTCTAGACTTGACTAGGAGCAACCCAAAGCTCATGTTAACTACACTTGTGGTTATAATTGCATTAAAAACATTTCACTAAAGCAAGAATTATTGTTTAATTTAATATAAACAAATTTATAATTTAATTAAATTTAAATAACCTAGGAATTTTAAATAACAAAGGGCAGTAAGATAGTTGTATGGTCCGTGTGAGTAGCCCTAGCCAGGAAAAGTATCACAGAAACTAAAATAGGAATCAACTTTCTATAATGTTATCTCTTCATTTTAAAGACAAAAAAGTATGTACAGCCAAGTCAAGAAACTTCTCCGTTACTCTAGAGCCGGTTGGTAGAGATTCCATTGCAAAACTGAGGCTTTTGGACTTTCTCTGTCATCATTCTTTCTCAGTCTATACGGCACAAATTGTCCTACTCCGTTAGAATCAGTTGTATAAATGTTTTCAGCCAGCATTTTTAGTAGCAGAACAACCTATCTGTAAAATAGCTCAATATCAAAGAAAAGAAAAGACAATGAGATGGAAGAGATCAACTGACTAATGTTAAATGACCTGGGTAAATGAAAATATTTACTGTGTTATAGAATGTATATAGAATTAAAATGCATGGCTAAATAACAAAAGGTAGAAAGGACAAAGGGCATCAACATACAATATCATTGTTTGAGAAGAAGTAAAAGTGTGCATTTATGTTGACTTTTTTTTGTCTTTGTGAAACAGTCTCTCTATGCAGTTCAGGCTGCCCTTAAGCTCACTTTGTAGCCCAGGCTGGTCTCAAACTTGCAACAATCCTCCTGCCTCAGCCTCCTGAGTGCTAGGATTACAGGTATGTACAACCACGTCCAGCTTGTTGAATTTTGACAAAGCAAGAAAATACACTTTGATTTCTAGGATAATTATTATAATAATATTAGTATGCTAACAAAACGGTATAAAATAGGATGAATAAAATTATTAATTAATTTAAAAAATAAATGTAAGAAAGATGTATAAGAAGCAAAATGAACAACAGAAAACATGTACGTTTCACAAATACCAGTAATAATATTTAATGTGTATGGACCAAATATTCCAATTCAAATATAAACATTGTCAAATGGGATGAAAAGTAAAACCCAACTATATGTTGCTTGTACATCTTGACCATAAGTATTGAGAAAATTTGAAAGTAGCAAAAAATGGACAGAGGAATGAAACCAACCCTAACAAAAGACTGACACATTGATATCAGACAAAGGAGAATTTTAGATATAAGCAGTGACATTTGAAAATGATAAAAACTATCAGACAGTCAGATATACACAATAATTTAAAATTGCATAATGTGAATTTCAAAATATGCAAGTCAAAAATGGACAGAGCAGCCAGGCATGGTGATACATGCCCATAATCCTAGCACTCTGGGAGGTAGAGACAGGACGATCACAAATTTCAACCCAAACTTGGGTAATTTAGCAATTTAGCAAGATCTTGCCTCAAAATAAAAAAGGCAGAAAAAAAGAAAAGGGCTGGTGATGGATCTCAGTGCAAAGACTCTGGGTTCAATCTTCAGTAATGAAAAAAAATTAGGACAGAGAAAAAGTAGAAACAGATTTGTAGTCATAGGGAGAGACTATAGCATACCTCTTATTCATTGATAAACAGAGCTGAAAAAGTCAATAAAGACAAAATTATTGAACCTAATGACACATACTGTTTTCCACTGTATGTGGAATATTTACCAAAATTGAACATATCCTAGGTCATCAAACAAGTCTCCAATTTTGGAGTTTTGGCATCAGGCAGTTCTTTGTTCCCTTTGACATTAACCTGGAAAAAAATCTGAGGATTTGGAAATTAAGCAACACATTTGTAATTTATGTAGAAAATGTGAGCACTAGAAATATTAAAAAATATTTTTAACAATGAAAATGAAACATTTCAAAACCTTTAAAATCTGTTGTTATGTTCAGAGGGAAATTTAGTCTTGAGCGGATGTGTATAAATAAGAGAGGCTGAAAATCAGTAATATGAGACTCAGTCTCAACAGCAAAGCTGCAAGAAATGAAAACCAAAAAAAAAAAAAAAAAAAAAAAAAAAAAAAAAAAAAAAAAAAAAAAAAAAAAAAAAAAAAAAAAGAAAAGAAAAGAAAAAACCTATTAAATACAAAACATAGAAAATAATTGCTCAAATGAAAAGAAAACACATAACAAACATACAAGGGAAAAAAATCAACAAGGCAAAAGGATACTGGTCAAAAGAAGAAAGTAGATGCAAATTGCCAACTGTTTGAGCTGAAAAATTGAGACACCACTATAGACCCTAGAGGCATGGCAAGGTTACTACGCACATAAGGTAAACTACTTCATGCCAACAATTTGGAAAGTTTAGTGACATAGATGAATTCCTACAGAACACAACTCTTCCAAATTAATACAAAATTTAGAACAATTTCTATTTCTGAACTTTGACCAAAGAAAGATGCTTTTTAAAAGAATATAAAATGTGTGAAATTCTCATAAGCCAACATTTACTTAGGGTTTTTCATGAGCACTGCATATCACAGAAGTTTTCTGTTTGCTTTGGTGTTCAACAAAACAAAACAAATCGGAAAACCAAAACAACCAAAATAAGGTATCAATGTGATTATTAGTTACGGAGGTCAATTTTAAAATTAAAATATTAGTGAAAGACCTATTCTGGACAGTTTTTAGAAACTTCTTACCTCTAGTTGAAGATATGATTAGTAGTAAAATAACTTAGTGATCCACATGAACATTTAAACTTTTAAAATTTTGTGTTAACAAAGCCATAAAGAAGGATACATTTGAATCATTTGTAGGAAAATATATGTTGTTTGGGAAAAATAATTTTAAGTGAAATAAATAAGAAAAAATAAGCTTAAGTATTGTATGTTTTTACTCATAAAAATCCCGAAGTATAAATAATTTAAAGAACAAAATAAAAGATAGATAATAGAAAACAGGGAGGCATAACTTTTGCAAATGTGAACAGATCAAGAGATGGAGGCAGGGGGAGAGAAGAAGGGGAAGGGAAAGGAAGTAAATGAATTAAGATATTCTAGGTATATACGCCAACTTCCAACAACAAATGAAATTGTTATGTAGTGTAAACATGTACTATTAAAAAATTTTAAAAAGACAAAAATTTGTGTGAAACTTTAAAAATATAGTGTAAATAATGTGTCAGAGAAGAAATCATCACAGAACTTAGAAATATTTAAGATGTTATAAAAATGAAAATATTACATAACACAACTTTTAATGTTTAGCTAAGGTATTACATGGAAGGAACAGTGTAGCTTTAAATGCTTATGAGGAAAAAGACTATTTTTGAATTATATTATACTCAAAAAGTTAGAGGAAACATACATGCAAAACCAAGAAACAAAGATGGGAGGAAATGTTAAAAATCAGAGCAGAAATTAATAAAGTTAAAAATATTCAAAAGAATTTAAACAATTTGGGCTTGTTTGAATAAAGTATACTTAACCATGTGGCAAAGCTAGTTGGTGAGAAAAAGAAGAAAAAGAAGTAGCATACTACATAAAAATATTAAGATTGAGAACAGGGACACAGAGCTCACAAAATGAATGTAATGCTAAAAGTAAGTCATGTATTTGTGGTTCAAAAATTAAATAAGTGGCAAAACTTTCCAAAACCTATAATTTTAAAAAATTGCCTTAAAATGAATAGAAACTTGGATAGGCAGAGAAGTATCAAACCAACCATTTCAACAGTTAAAATTCTTCCATATTAAAAACACAGATCCAAATGATTTTAAATATCATCTTTACCAAACATTCAAGGAACAGACAATCCCAATCAAAAACAAACTGTTCTAGTAAGAATAAAAAGTGCATAGTTCTTACTTCGTTTTATTAGGCTATTAAAACTTTAAAACCCAAACAAAGGCCAAGACCTTCACAGACATCTCACCAAAGAAGACATACACATGACAAGTAAGTATATGACATCATATGTCAGCAGGACATACAAATTACAATAATGAGATACCATTACTCTAATGGGTAAAATTCAGAATATTGATTGCACTAAATGGTGATGTGGATACAGAGTAAGAACTCCCATGTATAGCTGGTCAGGATGCAAAATGTAGCAGCGTTTGGAAGACTGTTGGGAGTTTCTTGCAAACCTAAATCTACTTTTAATATATAATCCTGTAATGTTGCTCCTTGGCATTTACCCAAAGGAGATGAGACATTATATCCACACAAAAACCTGTTCATGGTTGTTTAGTTGCTCTTTCCAGTTGCTGAAAGCTGGAGGGAACCAAGATGCCTTTTAGTAGAAAATAGATAAATAAACAATCATAAATCCAGACAGAGGAGTATTATTCAGTACTAAAAAGAAATAAGCCGGCAAGCCATGAGAAGACATGGAAGAAATTTAAAGGCACGTTGTTGACTGAAAGAAGCTAATAAGAAAATATGCACAGTGTAGGACTCCAACCATATGGCATTTTGGGAAAGGTAAAATGATAGAGATAGTAAAAAGACCAGCGATTGCCAGGATTTAGAGAGGAGGATAAAAGAACAGGTGAAGCAGACTCTGGCTATACGATTACTCTGTATCACACTGTGATGGTGCATCTACATTTGTCCAAACCCATAGAATGTACAAGACCAAGTTTGAACCATAGTATAAATGATGAACTTCTGGGTGAGGCTTTTAATAAACGAGGGAGGCCATACATGGGTGAAGGCAGAAAGTATATAAAAAAATCTCTGTACTTCCCTCTTAATTTTGCTGTGAATTTAAAACTGCTCTATAAGTAAAACTAAGGCAAGAGGAAAGAAAGAAAATTCCCATAATTCAGATAAGAGTACCTTATTTAAAGGAAAGAATATCATGAGAAAATCTAATTTGTAAATATAGATTAAAGTTATTAAAAACTATTTGTACACCATACTCATAGTAGCAGCCAAAAGAGAGAAGCGAAGCAAGCACCCATCCCATCAATGGATTAAACGATAATGTATTTCAGCATCAAAAAGGAAGGCAATTCTGACATATGCTACAACAGGCATGAACCTTAAGTACCTGGTTGTATTGTTCAGTGAAATGAGTCAATTATAACAAAGAGAAATACAGCATGGTTCCACTTATGTGGAAATATATCTTGGTGCAGTAGTTTGGTTTGGATAAGGTTTGAGTGTGTCCCCTAAATGTTCATGTGCTTGAAGCTTGTGCTGAAGCGGTGGAACATTTAAGATGTGAGGCTGCTGAAAGATGGCTTAGATCACGGCCCTTGAAAGGATTAGTGTATTTCTCATGTGACCCTGGTTAGTTATCACAAGATCAAGTTGCTGTAAAAGAGGCAAGTCTTAACACTTCTGGCTTCTTGCCTCGCCGTGTATCACTCCTGCAGGCACTCATGTTTCTGTGATGTCATCTAACATGAGAACCTCACCAGATGCTGAATACACAATTGATTTTAGACTTGTAGCCTTGGAACCATGAGATATATAAACCACTTTTCTTGTAAAATACTTAGCTTCAGTCATTCTGTTAGGGCCACAAAAAAACAGACTAAGATATTCAGGTAGTCAAATTAATAGAAGGAGAAAGTAGAATATTGCTTGTTCCAATTAATTTTACCAAAACTAAAACATTTTAAATGTGGTATCCAATAACATAAGATATATGTTATGCTCGTGTTGAGTATGCCTCAAAAATCTGAAGTTGGCTTAGCAGTGGGAAATCCATTTGGATAACTCATCATTTTAACAAAAAAGAAAAAGAGCATAGGATGACTTGCCAGATGCAGAAAATACATTTGATAAATTTAATGCTTCTTTGTGATACAAGCTGACGACACTCCAGAAATGGAAATTAAATTTCTCAAACTGAAAAAAGACCTTTTTTCTTCCATCTATAACAAACATCCTACTTGATGTAATCTTTTAATAATTTCAGAGGCTTTCATACCACTTGCATCCTAGTTACATCTATAGTATACAATGAAGAAATTTTAAAAATTAGAAAAAAAGATATTATCATATCAGTGGACATGATGTTTTAAAAATTAAAAAAAATGTTTTATGAGAAGTTTTATGACTTAAAAGAAACCAGTGAAATTCAGAGATAAATCATATACAAAAAAAATTACATATTTCTCAGCTAACAGAAGTTGGTAAAATATTTATAGAAAAATTTAACTAAGAAAAAGGTTCCCAATGATATATTTGAGGAGTACAAAACCTTAAAGGAGAAACACTTAAAACTGTAAGGAGACCTAAATAAGTGAGGAGACTTACCATCTTCATGGATAGGAAGACTTGTTACTATACTGGTATAATTTCTATTCAAATGAACCTTTAAAGTCCAATTAAAATTTAAAGAAATCTTTTAAAATACCTGATAAAGATTATAAAATTAATATGAAGGTGCAGAGGCTAGAACAATTTAGAACAAGAGGAAGCATCACTCTACCATACAGCAAGAAATATTACTGTTATTATACTTGGCATAATTAACACAGTGTGACACTGAATCAGGAACAGGCACATTGGGGCAGTGGATGAGGAGTAGAGGAGGATTTGCTTTGCTTTATAAACACACAGAACTGTAGTTTATGACTGAGGTAGTACCATAAATTCATACTCCATTGAGTTAATGACAGTTATGGGGGAAGATTGAATTATACTTCGTAATGGACACACAACTCAAATTTGGATGAGTCAGAAAACTGAATGTGAAAGCAAAACTTAGACACTTTTGGAAGAAATTAGAGAATATCTTCATGATCTAAAAATAGGACAAGACAATTCAATAGAAAATCCATAAAATATAGAAAACATCAATAGCATTAGAAACTTCCATTCAGTGAATGATGCCATAAAAAGACAAGGAAATAATCATACATTCACTGAAATGATTTGCATCACAAAACTGACCAAAAAGATTATTATCTAAAACACCTGAAACATTCTAGCAAAACAACAAGAAGAAAAGCACCCTAATTTAGGCATAAGCAAATTTAAAAATGGAGAGCAGGTAACATGAACAGGTAAAAGGGAAAAGAATGACCATTAACCAACAACAAAATGAGCTGATGCTCAATAAAAATGCTCAACTTTCTTAGCAGTCACAAGATAAAAGTTTTGTTTATAATGGTTTACAATTTTTAACTCAATAAGATTTGCATAGTCAGAAAGTCAAAGGTTGATGAGATAAGCAGAAACTGTCACATTGGAAAGCAATTTGGCAATATCAGTAATACCATAGATGAGCATGTCATGTGACCCAGCAACTGCATTCATACACGTGTCCTAGGGGAATGGAGTTCCAGTGCATAAGATTCACATACAAGACGGCTCACGTGTCTCTTTCACCGAATGGAAACTTCGTGACTTCAGGGGCTTGGTGTAGCTCATTACTGTATCCCACAACCCACAACAGTGTCTGACCCCTAGTAAATAAATTTATGTTGCTTTATAATGCAGATAGCAAGCAGGGATAAGAATAAGATGATCATGAATATCAGTACTACGAACCTGAGGACAGGTGAGCACTCCGTTTAACCATTCTGCTCTAGCATTTATGTTTATACATCAGTCTAGAGTTTACTGACTACCTTAGTATTTATCCTTCTTTCTTAGCCCGAAGGCCGTACTTCCTCTTTTACAGAATGGTGGCTTGGGGATGATCTATTGCCTCCACTGCTTGGTCTCATGATGCATGCTTATTTCTTAAATCTTTATGTGAATTCTCCATTAAATTTATCTGAAAAAAGACCTTGAGAATTTTACGCCACTGAAAAAGCATCCTTTGAAGACATGACCGTGGCACCATGCAAATAAGGTCCTTCGGCTCTTAGCCAAATAGCTGTGATTCCTTGAAAGACAGGCCCATATCCAGTTCATTCGGCAGCGAGTGGAGGGCCTCCATCAGTTCTAGACACAAAGCAACCGAGGTTGACTTCAGGTATTAGAAGGAAGTATTATGTAGACTAAATTGTATTCTTTTCCTTAACATGAGATAAAAATGGGCCTGTGTACAAAAATGTTTTCACTAATCATTTTGGAGATCAAAGATTTCATTTCCTAAGAGCTCAAACTTCACATCTTTCAGCAAGGACTTACTTTGAACCCTGTTTAATGATGGTGTAGAAGACTTTTTTCTCTTGAACTACAGCTAAAAGACTTGTAAAAAAATGTCATTTCAACACTGAAGCACTTTAAATGACTGGCTCTAACCACAATGTATAAAAAGTATAATTCAGACTTGGCAAAGGAAACTAAATAAATAGTGACGATAAGCGACCTATCTAACAATGTAGCCTTCACGTCTTGTCATTAACACAGTCATGTCAGCGCAGTCAATCAGCGCGTTGCCTTGACTTTAAAGCCAGAGATTGAATACACGCTTTTAAAGTTGGAGCGAACAGAGAGAGAGAGAAGAGCTATCACACTTAAGCCGGCAATGTGACTTCACAGTTATTCAGGGCTTTTTAAGAAAACAAGGTTATGCATTTACAAAACGCTTTGTTGTTGCAGTAATGTTAAAATTATTCTTATGAGTTCAATACCATCCGTAATAACCCTCTGGCGATCCCAAACAAAAAGAGGGACTCGGGTTACTGCATTCCTTTCACACAGGAGAAACTGATTTACTACCTGAAGTGATAATTAATGGGATTCCGTTCAGTTTCAAGTGGAGATGAATCACACAGGAGGTGAGGAGGGAATCTCAGAATAGCAATATTCTTCTGAGAGCTCTCCCAAACGTCTGGGCGGAAAAATCTCTGTCATGGTAAGCAGCAGGTGACAGCACCTGCCAGCTGCAGAGGGACTGGGCCACAGAAAAGGAAGAGACATAGCTGAGACTTCCATGCTATTTCACTTTTGTCCAGCTCCAGCTAGTTCACCCAGGCTGCAGTGGGCAGTGTGCCTCGTTTGTTGGCATGAGTTTAGTTTCATTCACTCACAAGGATCACCAGGAGGGACCCTGTGTTCACTTGAGTTTAAGATAATTTCCGCAGACTGGTGAAGGTGAGTGCGAACTTTTTAAATGTAGTGAAAAAGTTTGACTCTCAGAGTTTGAACAATAAAATACTATTTTTTTTTTTTTTGGTACCAGGAGAATCAAACTTAGGTCCTTGCTCTTGCCAGGCAGGTGCTTATGCCACTGAGCTATAACCCTGGCATAAAATACAATTTTGATACTAAGGGATGCAGTACCTTTATTAGATGGTCTTTACCACACCAGTTCTAGAATGCTGGTCACTTCTAAAAGTACAAGTCATTTCACACAGCTACTGCATAATAATACTCAGGAGCCCTTCCCTGAGGGATATAAAGTATTACCCCATTTTACAGAGGAGGATATTGAGGTATGTGGTGTCAGGGGATGAAGTGACTTAAGCTTTCACAATTTATATAAAAGATAGATTTCAAATGCACTTAACTCACATTAAAGCTGGAAATTGTATTGCCTTCTGGTTTGTGTGTTAATTTAATTAATTTGTTTCATCGTCTACTTTGTCTTACCAATTCAGCTTCCAAACTTCAAAACCAACCACGATTTCACAAACTCTTATTCACATTCTTTCATGCAAGTCTCCAGGCACTTGTAGCAAAGAGAGTCGTGTTTATTCTCTGGTGTCCTAGTATCCCAAGTGCCTGCCCACACGCTTCGCAGTATACCATGTCATCCTTCCTTACCTTGCTTTATTCTTCTCCGTGTTACTTCTCACCATCAGGTGTATTACAGATTATGCGTTATTTATTGGTTCACTTGTTCATCTGTTTCCTGTCTGGAGTACAGGCTTCCTGAAGTCAGGGATGTGTGCATAGGGTTCACTGCACTGCTGTATCCTCAGTATCTCTGTCTGCACCCACAGGGCCCCTGTCATTCACCGAAGAAAGAATAAGTGCTCTTGTTTTCTGGATGAGATGACTAAGGCTTGGAATCTTGCTAAAGGTCAATCAGAACATTGAATGAAGGAGTTGCCCTTCGAACCTAACTCTGAGCGCTACCCTGTCTTCCTTGCATAGAGCCACACAGCTTACAAAGCAGAGATGATCAGTTCAATTAAGGCCTGAGAGAGCAGCATGATTAGCTTGGGTGTAGATGAAAGTCTGAAAAGAAAATCTGATGATATTTGCTGCTTTCAGAAAATTGGTGTAAAGGATCCGGGTAACAAAAAATCCATTGAATATGAATAGGAAGTGAACTCATTTGGTAATTTCTAAAACAGTAGTGACAATTTTGAGGTTTCAGAAATAATTGAAAGGGGGGCATGTTGTCATTGAATACACATTTTAAGGACTGCGGCAGTCTGTTCTGTTGAGGGCAGGGGGTAGGGACCTATGTTCTATGATACTCAAAAGAAACGTAGAGATATTACCTAGCCACTTCCCACTCCAACTAACAACGGATTATTTGTCAGCTCATCTTAAACAACTGACAACTGCTTGTTTAAATAAAACAAGGTAGAAATATGCTTAAAATCATTAAAAAAAAGTGTTTTGGGTGCAAGTTAGAAAAGCATTCTTAATGTGTCTGGACACTAAAACACAAGAGCTGAAGATTTGATTTTCACTCCAAATATACCTGAAGTTCATTAATAATGTCCTGAACAAAGGAGAGTTGTCTAGTATTTTTTCCATGTTGTGTTGTTACAAAATACCTGTGACCAAGTAGTTTGAAAAGAATAGAAGTTTATTTCTCACAGCTCTGAATGCTGGGAAGTCCAAGCTCAAGGTGCTAGAATGTGACAAGGCTCTTCTTGCGGAGTCCTTAAAGGTGGAAGGTGGAAGGGGGAAGGGTAAGAGCACGGGAGAGAAGAGCAAAGCTGACCACAAGTGTAGCCCGGCCCTGCACAAAGCCTTTCCATAAAGGTCTGAACTCCACTCGCAAGCAAGGAGCCCTCATGGCCTACTCAGCCCTTAAAAACTCCGCATTTTAGTATTATTACATTGGTAACACTGACAGTTTGAAGGGGCCATGTTCGAGCCCCAGCACCCAGGGAATAGAAGTAGGGACTGAGAATGTTTGCCACAGGTCTGGAAAGGAGGCTAAGAGTAACAACAGATCACCATTTACCAACTCACATGACATACCAGGCATTCTGCTCAACTACCCCACAAAGGGATTATTACATACAATGTACAGGTAGAACTAGCACTGACTACAGCTAAGCAACTTGCCCAGAGTCACTCGCTTCACCAGAGGTAGAACTAGAATTTAAATCCAGAAACACTGGTTTCAAATTTAAAGCTGCTAGATATGGGGAACAACGTGGTAGCCACAGAGGTCTTGAACTTCACTTTTTTAGTAGAGTGCATATAATTCTAGCCCTGGGAGGCTGATATAGGAGTAGCACTTTGAGCCAGGCCCGGCCAACCCATTAAGATTTTGTTTCAAAACAAAAAGTAAAAGTAGATCAGAGAAAAGGCCTTGCATTCAATCCCCAGTACAAAAAAAAAAAAAAAGTTTAAAAAAGACTTCTCAAGGTCTATTGAGAATGTGGGATAAAAAGACCTGGATCCTGTAGTGAATTAAGTGTAATGCACTTATAAGCAATGAGCCCTAGTTTGCTCTTACACAATGTGCAGAAAATAATAACTATCTTATAACTACTATAACTTATAGGTACTATTACTTTAACTACCTCCAAAGTTGTCCAGCAAAACCCAGAATGTGGCCTGTTTGGTCTGCTAAACTGCTGCAGGTAACCACTAAGCCATGACATCTAACTTTATTCTGTAGCGTTTGCTGCTTCCCTCTACCTCAGGTGAGGAAGGTGACAGATGTTTTCCCAGAGGAATAGGATGCCAGCAGGGCTCCTGCAGAGAGGACCAGAAGCTATGCTTCTGCGGCGTTGGCCCACGTTAGTCAGCAGAGAGGGATACGAGTCATTTTCTAGACTTTCCCATTTGAACGAGGCTTTATCCACAGCAGAAAAGGAGGACAAATCCGTTCTAGGGAGACACTTATTAAACAAATGGCCTGGAATACAAAGAAAGGTTAAGGATGTAAACCGGAAAGAAGGCTGACTAAGCAACAATTAACAAGGATGTGTTGACAGTTTCTGAACACTAAAGTCTGCAAATATCAGAGAGAGGTTTCCAAGAAAAATGTAAGAGAAAAATGCTCAAAATGAGGCATAATGTACAATAATTGTGCTTTAGATAGCACTGAATAAAATTAAAGAGGGAAAAAATTAGGCCAGATGTCGAGAAAAACCACCATGTTGACAGAATTCATATCAGTGGTAGTGTGGAGGGTGCGGGCCCTGCCTGGCTCCAGCATGGTGACCCCTTCCTGGCAAAGCTGTACCTACACTTTCTCTGCTGGGGTTCAGCCCTGAGTCTGGTGGGGCTCAGCACTGAGTAAACTTCCACTCTGAATGTTCTTTAATGCCTCCATTTCTCATGGCTGGATTTGTGCTTTTCTTAGACCTGGTTTCCCTTGTTCTGGTTACTGTAGGTCTTATTTCCTAAGCATAGGACCTTATTTTATTAACCTATCCAGCTTTCCCTCAGCATGGAATTGAACTTCTGCTGTCTTAACAAAATTCTCTTAGGTCAATCAACCATCTGTCTACTCAAGTTAACTAACTGCTATTGGATTTCCTTTGTTAAGCTCCATTTCCCTATTAGAGAGCCCATGAGTTTCATTTGAGTTTCCTTCAATCTAAACTATCATGTGTAGCATATTTACCCATCCCAAACATTCTCTGCTTAATGTACTGGGCCAGAACTTTCCCAGTATCTTCAGCTGGGTATGATCCCAGCCCTCAAATTTCTTGCAGTTTATGGTG
Organism: Dinomys branickii; assembly: GCA_004027595.1. Lineage (NCBI taxonomy): Eukaryota > Metazoa > Chordata > Mammalia > Rodentia > Dinomyidae > Dinomys > Dinomys branickii. The sequence continues at coordinate 46,896 of PVLD010010110.1, read as the reverse complement.
TGGTAGTACTTGGAAGACTTGGCCATTTCTGACTTCTTTCCTTCCATGGTGCTATGACTTGGGTACCTTTGCATATAACTATATAGATTGAATGGAAGACTGTCTTAGAAAGCAGTCACTCAGCAAGTATCTCACTTGGTAACATCTGATTCGAATCTGGCTTTTGAGGTTGATAGAGATAGGGGAGGAGGCTGATATAAAGACACATGAAATGGACTAACGCTTCAGTGGTGTTAGCATGGCACAGCACAGTTGTGCAAGTAGTTCATGGTGGCTGGAGGATGACATTGGAGGTGAGGGATGGCAGAAAATGATGATGAAGAATTTAGGAAAAGTAGCTTTAGAAACAATCTATACACTGGCAGTGAACTTGAACTTTGTTTTGAAGGCAATGGGAGACACTGACATTTTTAATTGGATAAGTCAACTCAATATACCTGTTATATGTTGGAAACACAGTTTAGGTAACTAGAGTGGGTAGTGGAGGTGAAAGTGCAGATAGAGAAATCAGGTAAGAGACTATTGCAATATTACAGCAAGGGTTGAAGACATAATAAATTCACATGATATGGCAGTGACCAAAAAGATGACTAGCTTAGTAGAATAGGAGAAATACTTTGGAGGTGTACTTAAGAAGACTTATGGTTTATACAGTAGAGAAGGTAAGGATCAATGAGGAATCTAGTTTAACAATGACCTGAAGATTAGATAAAGTAATAGTTTCCCCTCTTTGGCAAGTAGAAAGCCAGGTACTGGATCTCTCAATGGATGTGAGCTGGGCAAAACAGAGAAATGGCTTCCTGAATTGCAGAGCACAGGACAAAATAAAACAGAAGGCCAGGTGGACATAGCAACAAAAGTGTTGATTCAGGCAGCTGAGCAGGAGGAGACTCTGAAACAAGAATGCCATTCCAGAACCAGAAGATTTTAAATGGTAAGTATAAAGCAGAGAGATTTCCCCAGGTCCCTTGATATCTAAGTCAGGCCAGGTGAGAAGAGATGATGAATTCAAGCTCAGGCACACTGAGTGTGAAGGATCTACTGGCCAACTGGACCAAGATGTTCAGTAGGGGGCTGGATTTATGGTCTGGCACCAGGAGTGGGTTATCAGCATGCAGAAAGGATGAGTCCACAGGGATGGATGTGGTGGCCTGGGATGAGCACAGCAGTTTGGGGACAGTTAGCCCACACTTGTATCCTCTTTCTCATTTGTCCCCTGTGACATTCCAATTCTCGTTCATTGTGCCCCTGTCATTAGGAGCGCCTTTAACCTCTGCTTGTTACACTGATCCACTCACAGCTCTTTGGGAGCCCCCACAATCCTCCCTGAGCCTTCCTTTGCTGTTCTGATCCCTTCTATGCCTCCCCTGTGAGTCTTCAATTATCTCTCAGCTTTTCTGAGTCCCTTCAATCCCTTAAATCTAAGCTGTGAAATGCACACTATGCTTAGCAGGCATTTCCCCTTTTGAAGTCAATGGGAATTTACAAACAACAACAAAAAGAAAATAAACATGATCCTTCTGCCATAAAAGACTGATGCAATGTAAGAAAAAACTAGAAGTGGTAGTTTTTAAACTATAATATCTTATCTTCCCTTCTTTTGGAAGAGCAACATCTTGTAAAGATTTTAGATCATTTTTCTTCCAACCATTTCTACATTTTTAGTTTAATCAGAGTGTTTTTTATTGAAAAGGTAGATTCAAGTCAACCATGCAAAATAATGTCAAGAATTACACACAGGGCTGGGGATATAGCTCGGTAGAATAAGCGTCTGCCTGGCAAGCGCAAGGTCCTGAGTTTGACCCCTGGTACTGCAAAAAAAAAAAAAAAAAAAAAAGAAGAATTACACACAAACCTACACCCTCCAAATCAGACTCTGGGATTAGTAACTGGGGGTAATGAGTGATGAATTTCTCCATGCATTTTAAGCAATAGAATTCCATGCAACATTATTAAAAATGGTTGCAAAAGGTCAGACAAAGCCCACAAAGATCATGAGGTCGGCTAGGCCTTTAAGGTACCTTTATTAAAGACACTTATAAAAGTCATGTGTCATATTTGAAGATTCAGATATCCACCAACTGCAATTTAAACTTGGTTTGTATGCTGTGAGAGATGGAACTGCCTATAATTTGTGTGTACAAAAACAGAAGAGTAAACTGGAAAAATACTGAACTTTGGAGGTAGGACACATCTTCTAATTGCAATTTGGTTGAATTTGGGAGCATGAAGAGAGAGAAAAAGGTGGGGAGAAAGAGGGAGAGAGAAAGAGAAAGATTAAAACTTCAAGTCATATCCTCAATTGTAGTACAGATATGGTTTCTAATTCTTACACACCCATTTTACAGATGAGAAAACCAAGGTTGAAGGAGGCTAAGGGTTTCATATTACTATAAAATAGAAAACATATCCAAACTCAGTTTTCATGTATTCCATGAGACCACGACCTTTTCATTTCATGCCACTGCTTTTCTTATAAATGGACAGTTACTACTAAACTGTGAATTTAACTTTGATAGGCCTCAGTACCTAATTTTTAAAATAGAAATAATTATTTGTATAGGAGAATTTATACACAGAACTGTTATGAGAATATAATGAGGAAATATATAACAAATGCCTGACACATAGTAAGTGCTCAACAAACTGTACTTATTTTTGATAGCTAAGAACCTTGGGAAAGAAGTGTTTAGTTGTTATTAGTGGGGTACAGTATAAGCAGGTATACCTCAGGTAGTGTCTCCTACCCCTCAATGTCTGGAAGAGGGTTCTACTCAGAATATATGCACTTTGCGTATATTTTCTCATTGATCCTAGAAAAAATGTCATTAAGTGTTCATTCATATGATAGTAAATAGCATTACTAAAGTCCTTTCTGGGCTCTTGTTTTAACTAGTGATTCAAGGATATGTTTAGTTAACTTCTACCACTGTTTATCGCTATGCTGCATCAGCAAAAAATCAGCAAGGAACATTAATTATCAAATGTGCCAGTTTTGTGACCATTAAGTACCTCATTAGATTCTGTTTTGGAAATTGCATTTACGAGCATCTTTATAGAAAAGAGCACAACATGATTGGCAGTGCTTAAGCATAGCACAATCTAAACCAAAAATCATTTAATGGAGCTCTTTTCATTATTGTGCAGCAAAACAACAAAATGATCATTTCTCTTAGCAAGTATAACTGAAAAAAATTACAACCTCAGCCTCACAACTTAGAACTTGTTTAAGCACGGGGGGGGGCGGGGGGACGACTACAATCTTCACATAATAAAAGCTTCAACTTTGTAGATTAAAAAAAAACAGAGATGTATCTGCGGATCAGCCTGTAATTTCTGTTTTGTATTTAAGCTCCTTGTTTGAATGGTGAGTCTTGTCTACACCTATAATCATCCCTCCTCATTGTGCTTGCTGGAATGTGGGCAAAACTAGTCTGTGTTGACAGGTTTTCTATCATATCATCCTTACAGGCACTGAGTATTTTAGTAGTGGTGAGCATGAAAATCTGATGTGTTTCAGCTCTGAAGGAAAAAAAAAATAGAAGAGAGAAAAAATTAAAACTATGTTTAAAATATATGATACAGCCTAACCTATCCTCCATTAGGGAAACTATAGCTGCAAAAAAAGATTAAATACAAATTTGCTTTGCTTTTAAACCTACTTAAGAAACACCTATCCTATCTGTCCATATAAATTCCAATGGAAAACACGATGACATGCAATTACTAATCTCAGTGTACACAGCTATGCCTCGGGGACTTGGTGGTTCATATTTTACTATTCTGTAATCAAATACAAAACTAATGAGTAAAAATATGCTTCCCCCAATAAATTTCCAGCACCTGGACAAGTGTCTGACAGGGAAATGGAGGATGCACACACAAAATTCATTCTGCAAAGCTATTAAAGTGTTATACTTGCCAACAAGTGTTCATTAAACAAGAATGAAGGATCTTTATGCCAGTTTCTTACCAAAGGCTTTTTAATATTTTAATGGAGAGTAAAGACTATTTATCTGAACTCTGATCAGTTAACGTTCAGATCTGTTATGAAGAAACAAGGACTCCTTTATAATACCTTTCATAAAAATCCACTTTGCAATGCTTCAAATAAAGACTAAGGACTGTAAAAAATTATGCTGCGTATAAACAAAATCAGTATCATTTTGAAATTATATGGTTATCCCTGGAACTCCTCAGTACATTAGAATTGTGCTGTATTTTTATTTAAAAAGTGGTTAGCAAAATCCAATATACAAATGGAAAATGAGATTAGAGGTGGCATTGTAGCCATGTGACTTTATCTAGGCTCCAAAAAGCAAGAAGCACAATTAATGGAGCGACCAAGGGGAGCAGAACTATTGTCTGCCATGGAGGCCTCAGGAAAGAGCAGAGGAGAGGGGAAGGGAGGGAGAGAGGGGAGGGGCGGGGAGAAAAGAGAGGGGAGGGGAGGGG
>PVLD010010110.1:0-42341 GCA_004027595.1 Dinomys branickii | reverse complement strand
CCTAAGACAATATTTTAGTGCCATTTTGCCACTCACATTCATTTCCACCACTTAATTCTATCATAGGAAATATGTAAAAGATAAATTTGCATATATATATTCACATATGAGCACGCATTTAAATCTGTGTATTGGAGCAAACAGTGAAGAGGCCTGGCTCTAGACCAGGGACATCAGTATGTACACATACAATGACAGTTCTGCAGGACTTCGTTTCCCATACCTGCATTGACACATTCTTATGTTTGTGATGCATAGGAGGTAACCAAGCGTATGAAATAGAGTAGGAATCATGTCTTGTCTAACTTAAAGTTTAAACAATTTTTGAATGGACAAACTAATAAAAATAACAATAACAGCAATGCGTAAGCCAACCTTTTTATGAAAAAATTTCTGTTTACCAGGAACTGTTCTAAGTACTTTAGGTTTGTTTTTCTCTGTGTAAACCTCCAAACAACCCCAGAAGAAAGATATTATTATCAACATAGGCTGGAAAGGGAGTCTTGGAATATCTTACTGCTAATTCACAGAAGAGTCAGGATGGGACCCAGGCAGCCTGCACACTATGAAGCCAGACATTTAGCAACAACAACAACAATAAAACACAGGAACACTAGCCAAATGCATAGAATAGATGATTCCCTCATTTGTACTCCTTGAACCTGGCTTACCAAAGTGGTGGAGAGCTCACAGGGTAGGGCACTGTGTGGGGAACATAAATGTCACAATACACACAGGGTGGCAGTGTTAGCAGCACGCATTGCCTATTTCACCTCTGGGTTTGCTCTTGGATAAACTAAGATTCTCATGTTCAATTAGAAAAGGGCTAGGAAAAACAATAAATACTTTTTGAGTATTCTGAGCCCCTCAGATGAGACAGTTAAACGTTGGTGAAAAGCATTTTAGTACCTTTTCAGCTCCCATTTGACTCCAAGTATCTACGAGAACACTCACGAGGCACCAAGACACTTCTCACAATTGCATCTCAGTGTGTTAGAACCTGCTTATTATGCATGTCTGCTAATGCTATGCTGGCAATTGGGGCTATTTTTGTTAAATGTGAGAACAGAATCACAATTATTGGGTGGCTTCTTTTGTTTGGGTTTTTAAAGTGAAGTTAACACCGCTCCTAAGATTCCCGTGTAGGATCTCTTGTTTGGAGTTCTGTGTTTCACATGCAGGCGGCTGCTGAGTGAGTGTACAAAACGCCAGCTTTGGATACGGTTATCCTTCTCTTTAGTCCCAAAGGGCAGAGGAGAGTTCAGGGAGTCTTGTTTTTTAATTTTTTTTTTTAATGAGAAAAGAAAGAAGAGTCAGAGTTTAGATTAATGAATTTGACATTCAGGCCAATGATCTGTTTAGGTCATAGGGAAAACATATTTATAGGCCTTGGCTTCAGTTTCTAAAGACTTGTTCTCCCAGTAACCAAAGCAAGAGCGCTGCCAAGGTTTGTGCACATGAAGTCATCCAGCTGGTGATCGCGAGGTACAGTGAGGTCCCAAGCTTTAGTCCTCACCACCCTCTGAGGCCACTACCACTCTCCCCTAATGCACAGGGAGATTGTGCTCAGTATGAAAGCCTAACGGGGCTGCTCATGCCCATGAATAAATAGAAGGTACTGGTCTTCCTCCTTGTAACAAGAAGTATCTGAGTTTTACAGACCATGAGGAAAGATAAAGACTTTGGAAATTTCACTAGCAAGAAAATATAAGCAAGGAGCGAAAAACTGGCTTAAGTGTGTTTTTTTCTTGATGGGGGGAGACAAACGTAGACATACACTGTGGAATGAGAAAACCATTTTTAATCTATGCATTTAGCTTTTTTAACAAGCAGAGGGTGCCCGGTATGTGCCACTCACTGTGCTAAGTGCCTAACAAACATCAACTCACTGAACTTTCTCTCTTGATGCAGCCCTAAGCCTAAGAAATTGTCTTATTCTGAAACCTGGAAAAGAGATAAGGTTGTCTCTGTACATTAAAATGTCTTGCCTTATAAGGAAGCATTTGGCTGCACTAGATTAAACTCATAAAAGCTAATGAAGAGTCCTCCTTAATACGCATTTCTTTTTTCCTGTTTGGACTTGAAGTGACAACGTTACAGAAACACCCTGCAGGTTTTTATCTAAATAGCAGCCTATAAAACAATGTCCTCTTGTCAGTCACCACTAATTCAGCACAGGCAAGCTATAAATCTGTCCAAAGGCCAGCAAAGTGCTTAACTTGGCACATCACTAATAAAATTAGGAATGTGGGTTTATTACATGAACCTTAAGTAGGTTTGGCCAAGATATTAAGATTTTTGCTTATGGCAACCATGGCGAATGTGGATTGGTGTTTTCATTATAACACACCCCACAGCACTTCCTAGGAACATCTCAGGTTTCCAAATTAGACAATAATTTTCCACCCTCTCATCTTCACTGCTAGGTGCTGCAGCTGGAGCCCCATCTCTAAAGCCTCACGCACTTTAGGGTACTCAAGGATGGGAGAGACTTTTCACTAATGCTAATTCTGATGAATAAAATTAGAGCAAATTAATTAATACTTCTATTAACATAACCTGATTTCACTTTGTTCAAGAACAGAAGCACTTATAGGCTTTTAACATGCGCTTAGAAATATCATTTCAGCTCAGGGCAATTTTGAGAAGTGATTTCTAAGCAGTTGCAAATGCTGCTAAAATGGTAAGATTTGAGAAAGCCAAATGCATGTTAACCAAGTTGTCCTGCGGTCTTTGGTATTTTATTTTATTTTTTTAAGTTATGAAAGAATCATAAACATATCTTCTCTCCTGAGTCAACACATCGCGATGGCTTATATTTGCATAGTGATTTAGTTTTCAAAGTGGTGTCATCTGCTTTCCTGAGTCTGATCTGGGTTTGATGTGATGAGGGGTACGGCAAGTGTTGCTTCTTTCATTTTATTAATGAGAACACACAGCAAGGGCCAGAGCTGAGGGTGGGGATCAACTCTATCTACCTTGTGTCAAGATCTTCGTATGTATGTGGATGTTTCTAGTCTTACACAGTGTAATCTTTTCCCTTGGATCCTTATAATGCCTAGAAATACTGTGCATAGTTACATGTGCATTCACATGCATGCTTGATCTGTTTCTGGTATTTCTTTTGTTCCCAGTCCAAGGACTGTTTGGCTCTTTTTCTTCCCAATGACACTAACTTCTGCCTAATTTTCTTCCTCACCAGTATTGTTGAGGCTGCCTCTGTTGGCACCCAGTGTATGGCAGCTATGCTATGAGACTTGAAATGCAGCTGTGCAGGGGGAGATGGGAAGATCTCTTTAGCATGCTGCAATCTTGAAAAAACCTGTAGATGGGCAAAGTCACTAAAGTTCACTTCATGAAAAATACAACACACCACAGAGAGCAAGTATGATTGATGCCCGCAGAGCAAACTGTTTATCAGACAAACACATTTTGCAAACTTTGACATAAATTGTTAAGTTGCCTTATCACCCAGACAATGTAAGACTAGCATCTTTGTAAGAACTTTCCCCAAACTCTTTAATGACCTCTAAAAAGCTTTATCTTATCACAATCTGATTTGCTACTACAATAAATCATTTACAAATAGGTTAAAAGAAAAACTGGTATTAGAAATATGGATTCATTTTCCAAACATGAGAAGGCTTCAGCACTTGGCTGGCTATTGTGCAATCGTGAAGGCATGATGAAGGACTCAATATGCTCTGTACTAAAAGATTCAACAGGAAAAAGTGCTGTAGCCTATCCGGATCTAATTGGAGGCTAATTACACATTTGGTAAATCACGCAGGCCCTTTAATTTTCTTCTTTCCTGCTTTCCGATTTTTATCACTTATGGTAGGGGTGGGAGTAAAAAGAGAAGTTATATAGTTCAATTCCTAGCATGTCTGATATTTTAAAATTAAAATGTTATCTGGGGGTGGTGGTACACAATTAGCAGACAGGACGCTGGTGTTGAAATCATGCTTCTGTTTTGTATAATCCAATTTGAGTCAATCCAATCAGCTAAATTAACATTTATTGAGCACCTACTATGAGCCAGGCATTGTGCTAGGTATTAGAAATATGAAATGAACAAAATATTCCTGTCCTTAATGGGCTTTTTTATCCTGATAAAACACAGCTGATCAACACACTGCCTTTTTCACCTCTAAAATAACAAAATTAGCCTAAATAATTTTTAGAACTTTCTTATTTCTGTGTGGATGATGATTACTTTTATTTTGCTGCATCTTGTCCCCTTGCTACTGCTCATGTGTTTCCTATTCCCTTCCACCTGGCTTTCTACCCTGGACAACTGGCAATGCGTGCCCTGACCTCTAGAATTTGTCCTGATTAAGCAGTGGAAAAGTCAAGAAAAAGAGGTCAGAATATTTGTTCTTCTGACTCAAGGATTCTCAGGGATGATTGGGACAGGCTGTGAATCTATAGAAAGTCCCTGGTTTTCTTAAGGTGGTCCTGTATATGCACCTCTGTCCTTGACACCTAACTTGTCCCACCAAACCTTTGGGCAAAGGTGTTGTAAAAGTACCGCTGTCCCTGCAGCATTTTTTCAAGTGCCATGGCCTCCTTACACCCTGCCTCCTAATTCCTGAATTGTGCCTTTGTGAACTGTTTTCAGATCTTCCCAATTTGCGGATATTCTCTGTTTGCTTCCAGCACCTTGGTTGATACACTATATGTTTTATTTTCAATTTTTGTAAGTGATTATTGAAGTCTTGACAAGAATTCAATGTAAGGTAGGAATTCTAAGGAGGGGTCTGGGCATATTTATTTTTGTAACAGTTTAGCATTTCCCTTGCCATAGGAAAGGCATCTCTACTTTCCTTCATTTTCTGATTTATTGTGATAAGAACTCATAACCAGATCTAGCCGCTTAGCAGATTTTTAAGTGCACAATATAGCATTGTTAATTACAGTTATTATGTGGTACAGCAGGGCCATTGAACTTATTTATCTTTTATAACTGAATGTTATGATCCCTTTTCCTCTCTCCATCCCCTGTCAACCACCATTATATTTATTACTACCATGAATTTGACTGTTTTTGATACCTCATTTAAGGGCGATCATCTACTTTGTCCTTCTGTGACCATCTTATTTTACTTAGCATAACATGCTCAAGGTTCATCCAGGCTGTTGCTCATGGAAGGATTTCCTTTTCTTTTTTTACTTTAAAGAGAATTTAAAAAACAATAAAAATGATACAGAACTTTAAAGCAAGATGATAGAAAATGAACAATGGTTGTTATACTATTGTCTTCAAAGTAGTTGCTCAGATTACTGGATATGGACAGGCAAAATTGATCAATGTAAGCACTGACCTCTTCAATGAACTAATTGAAATGAATAGTACAATTATCTTAGCTGTCTTATGTATATATATATATTTTTTTTTTTTTTTTTCTTTCCCTTCCTTTTCTCCTTTCCCCATCCCAATTGCTCTTTCCTTTTGGAAAGTTTCTTTCCCTTTCACAATATCTATTGTACCTTCTGAATCTTATTTACTCTTTCAGTTTGTTACACTAGGGAGACAATATGATCCTTACACATGGAGTCTGATTTATTTCACTTATGAGTATGGTTTCTAGTTGCATCCATTTATCTATAAAAGCCTTGAGTTTATCTTTCTTTATAGCTGAGTAGTACTCCACTGTATAAAAATAGCACATCTTTTTTTAATCTATTCCTCTGTTGATGGGCATTTGGGTTGTTTCCAAGATTTAGCTATAAACTGTGCTGCTATAAACATGGGTGCACATATGTTGCTGTGGTATGATGTTTTTTATTCTTCTGGGAAAATACCCAGAAGGAAAATAGCTGGATCAAATGGAACCTCTAATCGTAGTTTTTTGAGGAATCTCCACACTGGTTTCCACATTGGTTGTACCAGTCTACACTCACACCAACAGGGGAAAGGGGTTCTTTTTCCCCACAGCCCTGCTAGCATTTGTTATTGGTTGATTTCTTGAAGATAGCCATAGTTTCTGGGGTGAGATGGAGTCTCAGTCTGTTTTGATTTGCATTTAGATTTCCCTTTCTCAAGGCTAATATTCCATTGTATGTACAGCCATGCCCCACAGAGTAACGTTCTTGCTGACAATGGACTGCACATCACCCAGCAGTCCCATACATTTTCATCATCTTAGTTTATTAAGTGTACTTTGTGTTGTTCCCACAGTGATGAAAGCACCAAGCAAAGCACTTTTCAGGCCTTACCCCATTTTAAGTGACACATCACTGTGTGTACCACGCTTTATCCATTCACCACCTTTGGAAGTTACATTGTCGCCACACTTTAGCTATTGCAAATAGTATCAAGGTGAATGTGAAAGTCCTAATCGCTTCAAGATCCCGAGTTCAAGTTTTAATTTAACAGGACTCAAATGAAATATGTCAAAATAATGAGAAACTATAGATGTGTGGCTAGGGTGAACTCTATTGCATTGAATCCCTTCCTTGAGTGTTATGGGCTAAGGTGGGCCTTAACAGACATTGTTCTTTGTGGCGATTGGAAGGTGGGCCTGAAGCAGCACCATATTGTCCTGTATTCTCAAAAGGTCTGAGCAGCTTCCCAGGCACTTTTGCAGCCCACATTACGGTTAACTTACTTCAGTGTTTGGGACAGCAGCTAGGTCTGCAACTGCTTTATTTCTTCTGGATTGTCCTTTAGGTTTTCAGTTTTTGAGAAAGGGGTTAAGGTCAGCAATGAGAGGAACTGACCTTTGCAAGATGCGACTCTCATCAAGTTTAGACCTGACAGAGGTTCTCGTCTGCCCTTGTGGGTTCCAAAATGATTGATGGTTCCAACTTTCTCTTGTTCTCCTGCTTTTAACATTCATCGTCTTTACTCAGTTCCCTGCCCCAAGGACTTCATGCTCTAGCCTAACTTATAAAGGAAATACCCATACAGAGACTGTTTAGTATGTTCTTATGATTACTGAAGAACAAATTGCTATAATAAATTTATTTCTTTTTATTTCACTGATACATACAGTCGTGTACCACTTAACATTTTGATCAACAGTGGGTTCCATACACACTGATGGTCCTATACGTTGTATCTCCTATGACACCATAGTCTTATTTTTTGTAAGTATACTCTATGATGTTCCCACAAAGTCAAAATCATCAAACAATGTATTTCTCAGAATGTATCCATATCATTAAGTAACATATGACTGTATATATTAAAATACTGAAATATGTATATATTTGTAGGTCTATATCTACTTATATTTCCAGTATTGTAGGTCTATATGTAGTTTGTACACACACACACACACACACTCTCTCTCTCTCTCCAGCAGTTCTGTTGCTTTTTATTGAATCCTGACCACTCTTCTTTGGAAACTTACTCTTTAAGCATGTTCTCTTTAAATTTTATTTACTTTCCATATTGCAATCCAAGAACACACTGGCTAAGACTATTCATGAGTGTCACATCCAAAACAAAGTCATCTTCCTTCCTAAAATAACCCATTTGGTAAATGGATGTAAATACGAATAATATTATCTAAACCATGTGATTATCTGAAAATCTCTGAGAGAGGCCAATGAACACACATTTGGCTTGATATCCAAATGACCAATTTTGTGTGTCAATTGGAGAAGGCTGTAGGGTGTCCACATGAAACATTGTTTTGGGGTGTACCTGGGAGCTTTTCTACGAGGCAATAGCATCTGAATTGATGGATGTATGAGGCAGGTTGCTGTCTGCAATGAAATTGGATATCCCCCAATCCTTTGATGGGCTTAAGAGAACAAAAGGCAGAAGAAGGAAAAATTTTCTTCTATGAATCCTACCTCTGTGCTTGAGCTGGGACATCTCATCTTCTGCTCTCACACTGAGGTCTACATCCTTAGGTTTTCTGGCTCTCAGGCCTTCAGACTCAGACTGAAGTATCCTACCAGCTTTCCTGAGTGTCCAACTTGCAGATGGCTGATGGTGGAACTTCTCAGTCTCAATTGCATGAGCAAATTCATGATAATAAACCTGCATATAAATTTATAATGCAGTATCTGAAGTCCTTCAGATCAGGTGTGTTTCATATGTGTTTCTTTTTAAAATTTTGGAATATTTTCATACACATAATGTGGCTCCTTGGGATAGGAGCCAAGTCTAAACAGAAAATTCATGTATGTTTTATACACACCCTAAACATAAAATCTGAAGGTAATTTTAGACAATATTTTTAGTGCCTACAATTTGGCTGTGAACTGTCATATGTGTCAGGTGTAGAACTTTTTTGTGGCATCATGTCATTACTCAAAATGTTTTGGAGTTTGGAGGATTTTGGACTTTATATATTTAGCTTAAGGACAGTCACCTGTATACAGCATCCTCTGTTGGGTAAGTTTCTCTGGCAAATGAAGTAAACAAACCCATGAAGCTGACTTTGGAGCTAGCATAATCAAAGCTAGAGGTTGGGAGATCTGAGAAAAGGATGCTGTAGACCACTAGGGAGACAGAAGTGAGATCTGAGTATGAGGAAGGAAAACCCGAGAAGACCAGAATGTATAAAAGCTTGTAGAATAGAAAAGTAACAGATTTGAGGTGAAGTTCTTCAATATGTTTATTACCTACTCCCAAATTATCATGAGGCCAAAAACATGGTATGGCACCATGGTTCCAGACAGAGCCACCTGGAGTGACAGCAGGGTGGTGAGGAGGTTCCGCAGGATGTGGGAATGGAAGCAAGGCAGACCTGTTGATTCTTTATATCTCTGCTCCACCAAGGACCAGGGTCAGGTGATTACAACCAAGAGATAAAACTCTAGACAGAAGAGGCTGGGACCAAAGCTATGAGGAAGTTTCCTGAGGGTCATGTAACTTCACAAACTATGTTTTTGCTTGCAGTAGGAAGTGATAAAATTGAGAGAATAATATAGGAATACTTTCAACCCCTAATTCCTAAATTCACCCAAAAGGACATAAGATAGGGGCTGGATTTCTACCCATTCTTCAGAGTCAAGATGATTGATATTTTTAGAATAATATGATCTCAAAACGAGAAGTTATAAACTGTTTGAGGTATATAAGCATTGTGAAGTTCCCAAAACTGTATTTTCTGTAAATGAAACAATTAATGAAACCTAAACACCAAGAATCTAAAACAAGCATAATTATTCTTAGATAAGTAAAGTGAGGTATTGGTAGCATGATATAAAGTATAAGCTGGGTGTCGTGGTGCATGTGTATAATCCCAGCACTTGGGAGGTTGAGGAAGGAGGATCTTTGTCAAGACAATCCCGGACTACAAAGTGAGCTCAAGGCCAGCCTGAACTGTATAGTGAGACCCTGTCTCAAAAAAGATCCAAAACAAACAAACAAACAAACAAACAAGGCCAAAGTATAAAGAGGGACCAATTCAAAGTCTGGGACTATATCATAGGTTAAGAACTTTATATAGAGTAGCAGATGTCTCAACATGAATTAGTGAACCAGAGGATTAGAAGAAAAATAAGAGGCACAGGATAGAAGAAGGGCTGTAAGACTGATCAGTGCATATATGTACTTGTATGGAAATATCCCACTAAATCCTATTAATATGTACAATTAATATGCATTAACTTTTAAAAAGAAATAATAATATGTAAGAGAAAAATGCAAGATATAGATGATACAAGAAGAGATATCAAGATGTGAACAATAGACAGCCCAGAAGAGGTAAAATTAAGAGAAGATTATTTGACAAAATATCCAAGAATAAAAGGTGGAGGGGAGGGAGGAGAGAGGACAGCAAAAAGAGATATAAAAGGAAGTAGAATGTATTATGTACAATTACCAAATTCATGCACAGAATGTAAACGTTATGTGTTGCAAACACATATTAATAAAAATAAAATATTTTAAATGTTACACTATTTTTAAATTGGCTTTATGAGAAATGAAAAAAAAAGCTTGGAAATTTAAAAAAAACTCAAATTTACTAGAAATAGAAATGAAATACTTTTGATTAAAAATACTCATATGTTTCCAAACAAGAACTTTGTAAGGAAAAAACCCTGTACCTGGATACTCATGGTAGCGTGTGAAAAAACCTCCTATATCTGGATACCTATGGAAGTGTTTAAGAGCCTTGAAGACAAATAATAAATTTTAAAGCTATGAGAGAGAAAACATAGATCAATAGAAAGAGAAAGGAATTTATTGACACTAGACTTCACTGGGGAGGAAAAAAAGGTCAGGAAAAAAAGAGACTAGTAGTGCATATACTACCTTTGTTGGAATGTTTGCATTTGGTATCTGTGGAGTATTGTTAAGTTCAAAAGATAGTCATGAAAACTATGTTCTACTCTCTTCTTCACTGTCAAGGGCTTAGTGGAGGTCACACAGTGACAGCTTTTCCCTGTGCCTTGTTTTCCTGACTTGGCTTTTCTGGTGGCCTGGGATTTCTTGGTCAGAACCTGTTCATCTTCTAGCACCCAGCAGGCTGATAAATGTTTCTTGAATTTGTTGTATTGGACTAATAGCTTGTGATATTTCTTCTCTACTGAGAACTTGATTAATGAAACTAACAACAAATCCACTCAATGAACTATGAAAATTGAGTCAATCAAGCATATTCTATCAGTATTTACTATGTGAAACACAAGGCTGTAGGTCCAAGAAGAATGCCAAGGTGGAGGAAAGCACAGCTCCTGCAAAAGATGTCGGAGTTCAGGGATTATAGGCACAAGGCTTAAGGTCTGAAAGTTTTAAGAATGAGTTAAATGCAAGAGAAGGAAAAGCCTGATTCAGGAATTCAGGGAAAAGAGGCATCAATTTCATTCAGCGTACTGAGAGAAGTCTTCATGGAGGAAGACGTGCGACAAGGAACTGCTGCTTGCTGGAAGAAATAGCAGGAGCACGGGAGAGAGTGTTCTGAGAATGTTTAAAGCCAAGCGCGGTGAGGTTGCCTAGAAAGGCTAAGTCCGGATTGTGGAGGGTGTTATATAGAAACCGAGCAGCTGGGTTAAATGCAATGGGGTACACAGACATCTGAGAGTTTATGAGCCAGAGAAGGATGTGGTGAAACCCAGGTGATTGAATGAAGATTAATTTTCTACCAATAAAAAGTATATATTGGTTGGAAAAATCCTAGAGTCAGAAATATGGCTGTAATAATCTTAGCAGAGAAATAATTAAAATCCTGAACTAGAAAGATAGTAATGAGCAAGGCAAGGCCAAATAAGATGGCAACTACTTGGGAACTGGTTGGGTGTAGGTTTGAAGAATAAAGAAAGTACAGAGATGACTGAGAATGGCTCCTGAAAAGTGCGCAAGTGATGACACACCAGTGTCAGAGTCTAATCTTGGCTTCTATAGTTGGAAGAATATACATATATATATGTATATATATATATATATATTTTTTTTTTTTTTTTTCTGGCCAAAACCCAAACCACAAAGTCTTTTGTGAAAATCTGTTCTTTTCAACTTTTCAATCAATCCAAATATAAAAGAAAAATTGAATTTGTGCCTTTCTTTAGCTGATAGATAATGACTAGCAAAGTCAACCCAGTTAGATTATTTTGCATCAGTTACTCTAAATACAGCTTAATTTAATGTTATAAAAGGAGAAAGGCAATCTAAAATAGCTTTGAGTCCCCAACTATTCCCAGGTATTTAGATTTGTAGAAAGTGGAGACCAGGGATAAAATAAAGTCCTGTTTTGCAAGTGAAAAACTCACACTGAGCAATATAAAGTAAATTTACTTCAATTTAATATGGATAATCATATGCAGGTCTAGAGTCTTTATATTTTATACCTCTCCTTAATTCTACATCTTCCTACTGCAGACAGTACAGACATAAAATATTTCATCATAGTGTTTAGGGATGTTTTTTCCATAGAAAAAGGGAAAGAAGAAAATTTCTTTCCTAATGGCCTACACTCTCCAAATTCCCAGCTATATTATTGACAATTGACAATCATAATTTCTGTGTCAGTGTCACAAAACTGCACTGACGTGACTGAGAATAAACACGATCACAATGGGAAGAGTAACACAAGAAATTCAGCTGCATTTTTCAAGGTCTCATTTTAGAGATAAGTATCACTGATGAAATGAACATTTTACTGCTAATATTTGTCATGCTGCGTTTAAATCACATTAATTTCCATGTCTTTGCTTTCAAAGAGCAAATGTACTACCCCTTTGGAATTTGACATTTTCCTTGGCTTCTTTTAAGTATCACCAAGATTAAGCTACATATGGTGGGGTGGGGCTTGGGTGTGATCCCACACCTGCACATACATATACACACAGAACCAACTGTATGTTACTAACCACCCTGGTTATCAAAAGTTAATGGACTCTGAAATTGATACAATCCCAATATTGCAGCTCATAAAAACCGGAAACCAGAGTGATATTTTATTTGTGACCTACATCACTTACATTTAAGAATCCACAGGGAATTAGGACAACCTTCTGCATTTCACCTACATAAGCACTTTATTCACTGTATTGGCTAATATTTTTTTTACTTGCAGTAAAATATAAAAAACAAATTTTCCCATCTTAATCATTTTTAAATGCATTGTTTGGTAGTGTTAGGTACATTTATGTTGCTGTGCACCAGTCCGCAGAATTGTTTTCATCTTATAAAACCCAAACCTTCCATTCGTTAAACAAGAAATTCCCATTTCTTCCTCTGTTCAGCCCTTGGCAACCACTATTTCCTATTTCTAAAGATACTTTCATCTAAGCAGAAATATATATTTGTCTTTTTGTGATGTAACGCTTTCAACTTAATGCTTTCAAGCATTGTCCATATAATGGCATGTGTCATCATTCCCTGGAAGTTGAATAATTTTCTATTGTTTAATCATTCATTAGTAAGATACTTGAGTTGATGCTTGGGTTGCTTCTACCTTTTGGGATATTATGAATAGTGGTGCTATGACCATAAAGGTATAAATATTTTCTTGAGACCAACCTTTAAATTATATATATATATATATATATATATATATATATATATGAATTGCTAGAAATGTGGTAAGGCCATTTTGTATTCATTAAGGACCCATCAGGCTATTTTCCATGAGTCACACCATTTTACATTCTTACCAATAGGACACAAAAGTTCCAGTCTCTCCATGTCCTTGTCAACATTTGCTATTTTCTGTTTGTTGTTTTGCCACCAGAATAGGTGTGAAATGATGTGCGATTATGACTTTTGTTTGCATTTCCCTCATGATTAACTATGTTGAGTATCTCCACCTGCCTTTTGGCTTCGAGTGATACTTTGAGACTTACTGATAAATAAGATGACCAGGATAAAAAGCAAATTTTCTAATTTCCCAGGATTTTGGAGTGCCAATTAACAAACAGTACTAAGTATGTCCCCTAGGCAAGGTTCTAGGTGAGGGCTACAATTTATCGAGATAAATACATAAAACTAAAGGGTTTAAGAGCAAGTGCTGCAGCGATGTGGTAGAGAAGCCATGATGTGTACATGACCTGCAGCCATTCCCTGGAGACCTTAAGCTCCTCCCGAAAATAAGTAACTTCTGTGCCATAACATTTCCAGCACAGGGGTATTTTATGCTGTGTCTTTAATAAATATTTGTTAACAAGTGAATAAACTCCTTCTCTATATATGTGATCCTCAAGAACAGAAATTTCCAGTGCAGGTGTTTTATGCATTTTCTGAGCGATGAGCTTCACCATGGATCAACATATACTAAAGTCTTGTAAGGCTTCTGAAAACAGTTGCTTTTGAAGAGGTGTGAATTTTCTTTCCTTTCCTTAAACGGGTGTTAACTTCAAAAGGCGACCTGGTGAGTGTTAAAAAATTAACACATTTAAGTCAGTAGCCAAAACACCACCTCTGGATCTGTGAACCTGAAATTGAACTGGTAGACTGAGTTGACTCTAATTTGGATGCCAAAAAAAGTCATCACTCAGCACTAATCTGAACTGGGGAAAATAGGCTTATTCTTTGGCGTGGGGAGAGGGAAGGAGCTAGAGGATGGTGTTGCTAGCAAGGCATAAAAGCAGGAGACAGCTAGTTATAAACTCTTCTTCCAGACCCTTCTAACCCCTTAAACTTGCTTTAAAAGCTACTTTACTGCAGAGAATGTGCACTTTAGCTGGCTATCATCAAAAGAAACCTCTTTTTATTAAGGGTAGAATTGTTTATTTGTGGAGAAAATTGACTGAAATATCTTCACTGGGCCCTTTTCTTCCCTTCTTTCCTTATTTTTCATTGTGCACAAACATAGATATTTTCCATCTGTTCTCTATCTCTTTGCCGAGCATCTGCCAATTTGTTACCTGGACCTTGGTTCTCTTGTAGTCCTTGTTTTGGAATGATCCTAGCTACTAAATTTTGGCCAACAGTATAGCAAGTGCAGAAGTATTGCTGCTCGGTTCCACATTAGGGACTTCTAATGCCGAAAGGAGGGCTTGAAGGCTTTGGGACTCATAACCACCACTCTAGCCCACACCTCTGTAGTGGTTGCACTTAGCTGAGGCTATTACAAAGGCTTTTACTCCCTACGGAGGCAGCACACCGCAGTGCGGTTGTGAGGTACTAGGCAACATGAGGGGCAGAGAGAGAAAATCAGTGTGTAAGAGAAGTACTGAAATTTAAAAAATAAAGTTTCTGAAAGAGTTGAAGGCCTCAAGGCCATGACCCAGACTATTGCTAAAGCTGTAAAGCAGTAGGTAGTGTACGAGTGCTCCTAAAAGGGAGCGGACTGGTTGCTGAGCGGTCTTCTGGGTCGCTGCGGCAGAACTCTGAGGCCTGCGAGCCCTGTGACCCGAGAGCGCCTCACTTAGGGGATGCATTTCTAATGCTGTGTGCATGCTTTCGCTAAGGTGCTCATTCTCGCATTCAGAGATTTATTAAGTACGAACAGAACAGCACATCAGGCACTTTGCTAGGTGCCAAGGATAAAGGGATTCCTATGACTTTGAATTGAATTAGAGGTCTCACAGCCTAGTAAGGAAAGGCCGACATCTACACAGGAATTAAAATGCAGGCTGATAAACATGGCAATGTTAGGTACAGGAACAAACAGGGGAAAGAGAGGCAACCTGTACCCTGGTGAGCTTTTTCTTCCTCATTTTCTTCTCTGTCTCCATTAGCGGTCTACTGGCCCCTAGGCTGTCCTTTCTCCATCATCTCTGCTTTGGAGTTAGAGCCAAGGTGGAAGGCAGTGGAAGGATGTCTACTTTGTTTTACTTAATTTCTTACCCTATATTCATGTTAATCCAGATCTTGCAATGTAGCCACTTAAAAAAAATATTACACATGAATTCTGCTTTTTGTCTTTCTATCCCCTCTATAAGGTAGGTACTATTTTCCATCTTTAATTTATAAGTGAGTAACCTGCTGAACGAAGAGACTGTATACCTCTCCAAGGTGGTAGACTAAGTCCAGGAGTGGGTAGCGAGGTAGAAGCTGGCTGTTTAGGGGCAGAGCTTGTGCGCTTGGCAGGCCCCACTGCAGTGGCTGACCTAACGCGACCGTCTAGAACAGTCTGTGCAGTGGGGGGAGGAGCAGGCCAAGGGCAGGCCCTGAGGAGCGCACGTGTGCAGCCAGCAGGCTCAGGCAGAGAGCAAAGCAGGGCGTGGTGCCTGAGAGGGTAGAGAGGAGGACACAAAGGAAGAAGACAGCAGTGTCCTGCCACCCAGGGAGGGAGACCTCTGCATTTTGAGGAAAGCACTGAGGGGTTGGGAGGCAATGTGGGGACCTAAATCCCAGCTGTTGTACCCACAGTTTGGGTGAGCCTGGAGAGGTCACTTGAACCCCCTGAGCCATGGTTTCCTTAGTTTAAAACAGTGATAACTGGCCACAGGAGTTACATAATAAGGCTCGTGTCAGAGTAATTTTTCTGACCATCCTGAACATAATATTAAACATTCTATGAACAATATGCCCGTTGTCGTACCATTCCATGTGAAAATGATTTGGTTCAAATGTTAGTAAAAGTTGCTCTTAAGTTTTAAGTTTCCTCATTTCTACCTTTCATATATACATATTAGTACTTATTTTATCTTCTTCTTAATATGTAAGAAAATAAGCTAATAGGATATAATCAACTCACATTTAATACTCTAAATTATCAATTCAAAACTTCATTAATTAACTAAAGTTTTGAGGACTTACTATATTTAAGATTATGTTCAATTTATATTTTCTTCATAAGGGAAATTATAATTTAGAAAGGAAGTCTCTTTCTAAACAAATAGCTATCATATAATGTTGCTTACCTGGGGGTCACTTTTCCCCTGCCTTCTACTCCAGGGAACATATCTGGAAATAATTTTGGCTGTTAAAACTGGGTGAAATAAAGGTATTAGAGTCAGGATAGAGGTATCTACATACCTCATGTTTAAGGCAGCACAATTCACAACAGCCAACTTATGGAATCAGCCTAGGTGCTGGTCAATAGAGGACTGCTGTAACATGTGGTATGTGTACACGATAGAGTATTATTCAACCACAAAGAAGAGCTAAAATCATATCATTTTCAGGAAAAAAGGAAAAACTAGAGATAATTGTATTAAATGTAATAAACCAGACTCAGAAATTAAAAAAAAAATCTCCCTCATATTTAGAATTCATGAAAGAAAAAGTGACCTTAAAGTAGAAGAGAATGGGATGAGGAAGGGAAGACGCAGGAAGGGTGAAGGGAGGTGGATACGATCAGATTATACTCTGTGCAAGCATGAAAAAGACATCAGGAAACCTGCTACCCTGTATGAGTAGTATCTACTAATTAAAGTACAATGTGGAAAACACCGAGTAGAGGAGATGTTATTGATGTCCTTTGGGCAAAGGTCAGGGATACTCCAAAAGTCCTACAGCGCACAATGTGATGCCCTTCTCCTTCTTTGCAAATGACGACTGAAGCCCCAAACAACAACAGTGCTAAGGTTAGGAAATGCTGCCCTAATACAGTGAAATAGAAGCTACACTTAAAGATTAAAAAGATGACATATTTCTTGGAAAAATTAGGAAGTTCATTTGGATCTTGTGAAAAGCATGCCAAAGATAATTCCCATTTCATTGAAAGTTATTAAATGACATGTATTCTGGGACACATCCACAACACCTTCAAAGCGTTAAGCACGCCCCAGCATTTGGGGGAGGTCCTTTGATGCAAAACTCACGCTCTTGTTGCTCACTCTACCTAGTTACATGGCGGTACCACTAGCCAGGACTGAATCAAATGAATCAGAACCATTGTAGATATTTTTAATAGAGAGAATTTAATGTAAGAAATTGGTACTGCAGATGTTGGAATTGCCAAGGAGGCAAAAAGCAGAGGTTGAGGTAACGTAGGGATTAGCAGGAAGCCCTGACTGCCTTGAGGACCAGAGGAAACACAGGAGAAGCTGACATTGTCAGATTTAAAACCCCAAGAAAGCAGCTGGGATAGAACTGTAGTGGGGGAGACTTATGCAGACGCTCAAGTACAGGAGGAGGGCGAGTCGGGGAGGAGCTGGAGTGACGGAGGAAATACAGCCACAGCCACGGATGCCACATCACACGTGTGGGAGCTGATATTCCTGACCACTCACACTCTAGCTTTTCTTTCTGCCTTTCATGCTCCTTCCAGGCCCTTCCACTGGTTATGACTGTCTTTTAATTAACTGGTGTGAGAACTTGGGAAGTGTGGTTTGTTACAACTACAATCTGAGTCGCAGCAGAGTGGTGAGTGAGCAGAAGGCAAATACCTGTCACTCACATCATTGCTAAAAAATAGAGACATCCGTATTCCTTAAAAGGAAAAAAGGTGTGTCATTATGGAACCTATATTTGAAATAAATGCTCTTTATTCAAATATGTAGCAGGAATGGCTGAGACATTTGTAGCTTAATGAAGAATGACAAACATCTCTGAAGTTTTCTCTGCAGCAATGGATATCTAAGACGTAAAGTTTTCTTTCACCTGCAAAGAAGGTGCATGTAAAAGGCATTGAGCCATTAAACTGAATAATCATCTAGCTGATTAAAGAGAAGGCAGCCTTGTGAAGACACGTGCAGTGAAGTGTTCAGATAATGCAGATCAATGAGAAGTGTGTATCTGTAAATATACTTAAGAATGGTTGCCATAATTTCTGTTATGTTCTGGAGATTGTTGATATCTAAATATTCATGTTTGGGCACCTGCAGTTACGAGGTTACATAGGGAAGCAAAAGTTGACATAACAAAAATATTCTTTAATGTACTCAATGTAAGTAATGTTTGTCTTCACACAGACATCTTCACCAAAGTTGGTCCCTGGATTGCTTTCCAGGCAAGCCAAAGCTGCTATTGGTCAGTGTCTGACTGCACACCAAACACTGTACCATAGAGTGCAAACACAGTAAATATATTATGGACTGAAACAGAAAGTATTGGGGAAAAAGAGGTTATGATGTTGGTTAACTGAATAACTGGCACAATAACAAAACAAGGCAATTAAATCAGTTAATAAAGAGAAAATGACCAAAAAGGAAAAAAAACCACTATAAACAATAATGATTTTGTCATTTAGAAATTAGTAGAGGCTTCTAGATTGGAAGATTCTCAAATATCACCAAATATGTTATTTTTACTGATCACATCATGGGTGAAATTTGAAACAAAAGTTGTTCAAACAGGCTATCATAACATTTGTTGGAAAATATCACCCCAAAAGGGTTTATTCATTCTTTCGAGAATGAAAACTAGTTAGGTATTATGTTTTATCAGGTAAAATAATACCCTTGTTTTCATATATTTCAGATTCTTTTGAATCTAAATGATGTGCTTTTCACAATGGCCTCTGCAAAGTTGGCTCTCACTTTAAGCTGATTTCCTCCAGCGGCTTCCACTGGTACAGAGCGTCCTCCAGGAGGTGTCTGCTTGTCCTCTCTGGGCACCAAGGCATCACTGTTTCTGTCTGGGTCCCACCCTAGACACTGAGTCCCTGGAAGCAGTCAGGGACAGTGACACTGCAGTCACTTCAGTATCACTGCAAATGCCATCTACAGCTTTTGTAGTGCACAGATTTGCACAAAAGCCAATTGCTAGAACTTTTAAGAAGCAAGAGAAATAGGAACAGATAATAGAGGACAGACTCATAAAATGTTACAGCTGAAAGGGACCTTAAAATCATCTGGGGCCGTCTGCTTCATTTTACAGTGGAGGAAATGGAAGCATCTAAAGGGGATAACTTGCTGTGTCATGCCGCTAGCTTGTGGCAGAGATGTTGCTTGAAACTGGGTCTTGGGACTCCTGTCCAGAACCTCCTTTCTAAATGACACTTGAGCATTGAGAGGAGTTGATGAACTCTTTGTAGCCAAAGCAGAAATTGTATACTTTAATGACTTTACAGGCACTGGCTTCTGGCTGCTCGTCAGAACTCTGCAGTCTGCAGGCATGGTGGTGATGAACTCAGGCTCTGGAGCCAGACACCCTGCGTTTTTAATGATGCTCTGCCACTTTCTAACTGAGTGACCTTGGGCAAGCTACCTAATCTCTCTGTGCTTCCATTTCTGAGTATTTTCTGAGTGCTTCCTCTATGCCAGAGGAATAATAGCCTTTACTTCAAAGGGTCTAAAGTTAGCTAATATTTAAGACTCTGTTTAGAATATGGCGTGGCTCAGGGTAACCTCTCACCCATTCCAATGGGAACTGGCAAAGAGCTTAGCAAGTCAGTGCTGGGGGTCATGGGGTTTGAGTAGGGAAAACAGTCTGCACCAAATGACTACCTGGTGACCTGATATTCTAGGCCTGGGGAAGGTGGTCAGAGGCACCCAGGGACTGGATTCCTCCTCTTCCACTGGGTTTGCACTACATGCTTATCTATGTAAGCTGAACATCAGCAAATCTGTAATCTCTTCATGGTCTTTATTCTGAACTCTGCATTGCTTCTTTCAAACCTGAGTTAAAAATTAATTTAGTTGTAGTTAGAAGCACAGAACTGGGTGAACCCGACTATATACACTAGTCTGGGTTTCTCATAAAGAGCAGCCCATATTTGTTTAGCTAGGTAAAACAGTCTTCAAGAATTGAAGGTGGTGCAGGGAGTGACCCTGTTAGGCTGACCTAGATAAATCACCACTTAAAATACAGGCTACACCCATTTATGCATACATGCATACAAGCAGACACAGGAGTTTGGATCGTCTCATCTCCCAGCCTCTGCTGCAGAGAGATTTAAGTTCACGCATGCCACATTTCCTCACAAACTTTCTCAAAAATATACCAGTCACAGAGAATAGGTATCCAAGTGCAGCAGACACATTCTATTTTAATAAAAACATGGGTTCAATAAATCTAGCCTAATTTCTCTGAAGTCCAGATCTCATGCGAATTTGCATAGTTTCTCAATCCTATTCTTAAAAGTTCCTGAGAAGTAGATTCTTCCACTTTATTTAGGATTCTTTTCAGGTTTCTCACAAGAAGAAATGCTAAGCTAAATCAGGCTAGGTTACAAAATGAGACTCTGAAGAAAAGCAACCCTACCGATGTGTGCAGCTTCCCCTTGCTCTGGTCAGGACGATTTTTTTTTTTTTTTTTTTTTTTTGTGGTACTGGGGATCGAACTCAGGACCCTGCGCTTGCTAGGCAAGCGCTTGTTCCACTGAGCTATATCCCCAGCCCCGGTCAGGACAATTTGGTAGGACTATGTTTTATTCGTGTTTCAAAGGTGTTGAGAAAACACCCAACTTATTTTATCATCAGTCCTCTAATAAGGAGGGTGTGGGGGAAGAGGGGAGCTCATCATTAAGGCTTCTTTTATTTATTTGTATTTTATTTTATGGAAAAAAGGTAAAACAAAATTTCATAACAAAATAATAGAATAACAATAGTTCATTCATTACATGTTGTTATCTTGAAGTAAAGTAATATATATGGGCATATATATTTCTCCAATCAATATTAGCACAAACCTTCCTTTTTAATGAACTAAGAGATACTAATAGTACAACTGACCTGAATTTTTTCCCTTTTCCTTACTGTCTTTTCCTCTTTCACCCATTCCAGTTCCTTTTTCCTCTTAAACAATGTCTTCCCATTTCACAATGAAGGCTTCTTTTAGTGGATTCTTGAGTCTCGTGAAATTTCCTTCTAAAAACCAGAAAACAGAAGAAACAAGACACTCCAATTGAACATCCAGTGCAAATGGAATTAAACCGCAAAAAGCCCCAGGGAACAAGGAAAACCCAGTGAAATTTTTGTTTGCCTGTAAATACATCAATCACTCTTGTGATATTATTGAGAGACAATAAAAGTGTGCAGTTTAGAGCGTGGGCTTTGGAGCCAGGTGTGCGTGGAGTCACAGCCTGGCTCTGCCACTTTCTAGCTGTAACACTTTAGGCAAGTTTCAAGCTTCTCTGAGCATTTGTTTTAGCAAATGCAGAGCGAGGGTATTTCAGTGCCTGCCTCAGAGCTCTGTAAGGCTTAGATAATGGAAACAGTGTGCCTACTGTCATCTTCGCACCCTGTACACATTAATTTGTTAGCTGGGTACCAAACGGACTGCTAAGTGCAGGGAGTGAATGAATCCAAGTTTCTAGTGTCTTGGTGACATGCTCTGGTCGAGGGAATAGAAAAGGGCCAAACTGCTTGTGGAAATCCAACATGCTATATGTCTTGCAATCACAAAGACAGTTGATGTGATGTAAAGAAATAGAAAAGAGATGGAATTGGATGGGGTTGTTGCTTCATATAAAAAAATTCAGAGAAGATCTCTAAGATAACATGACTTTTCAACAGAAACCTACAAAAAGTAGGGGAGTAAAACCTAAAGACAAGTAGGTGTGCAGTGATTTGGGCGGAGGGAGGCCTGTAGAAGTCTGAGGTAGGACAGCATAGAGGACGCAAGAACAGCCTCCAGAGGCCAATGTGGGTCTAGCAGAGGGAGAGCCAAGGGACAGAGCAAGACCAAAGAGGTCATTGCAGTGGGAAAGGAGTTAGCATTTGAAATTAAGTGAGGTGGAAGTCAGGACAGTGAGAAGTGCTGCGAGGTTTTAAAAGAATCACTGGATCTTTGAGTAGAGAATAACCCCAGGGAGCAAGCACAGAAGCAGACAGGCCAGTTAAGAGTGTCCTATAATAACTCAAGCAGGAGATGAAGAAAGCTTGGACTAAGGGGGCAAAGGAAGAGATGGTGTGACACAGTCAGTCTGGGTACATTATGAAATAGATCTGAAAGGCCTTGCTGGTGTATCTCATGTGAGGTAGGAAAGGAGGAGAAGGGTTAATAAGAACATCTTTAGTCTGTGGAAGAAAACTTCAGAGACTGTCTACATGGAGGGTATCTTGTGAGTGACATTCCATGGAAGCTGGTTTCCTGTCTCAGTCACCACCCTTTCCAATCCCTTCTCCATCTTTTAACCTTGGAGTACTAACTAAAAAGTGAAATATTCTAATTGCCAAGCTCCCTTAGAGGTTTGAGTGATAATGTGACTGGGTTCTGGCAGGTAAGAGGAAGGTAGATTTGCCTGGCTGAATTCCCTGGAAACATAAACCAAGGTATAGTCTCATAAGGGAGAAGCCTTTATTCTCTGTGATTTGGCCTTTCCACTTTCTTCCTGGGATGCCAAAATACACTCAAGGTGAGGCAGCCACCTGTGATGGTGGGAACAAAGATGCACTGACAAGATGAGGAGAGTGGCCCCTTCAGGTTCTAATGGCCCAGTCTGCACAGACTGCCGTGCTCTACAACACCTACTGTGTGTCATGAATGAGCCTGCTTGTTGAAGCACATGAGGATCAGGTTGTCTCCGATCCACAACAGAACCTGTCATTAAGCATCCAAGTGGAGGAAGTTGGAAGCCCAGGAAGGCTGGGCTGCCCGGGCAGTTTGTCCTATAATCTGAAATGAAAGGAGGGGTTAAGTGTGAAGATATATAACCAAATATTGCCAGCATGTAGATGGTATTCAGGTGGGGTCAGGAAGAAAAGACTCAGAATTGCAGGTGGAGAAGGGCCAGTGATTGAGAGAGAAGCTGATCCCTGTGATGTCCCAGAGCCGCTTGAAGAATTTACTTCAAAGAAAGAACAGTCACTTGTATCAGGTGTTAATGAAAAACAAAGTAAAAATGCAATGTGGATGTGGAAATATAGAGACCATGGGTGACATCGCACTTTAGGTTCAATGGGAAATAACTAGAATATGTTCACTGGGTACATACTGTGCCAAGACTCAAACAGTATCTGTACTTATCAGAAACAATCTAGTATACTACTTTCTTTTTCATTAAAACAAAGAACCAACCAACCAAGGAAACAGTTGTTTTCATTGATTAAAGTTGAAGAAGTATGGATAGCAGTTGTGATTATCTTTTTCTCCAAGTAATACTAACATTTTAAGTCTTTTTATCTGCTTATAAACCTTGGAAGAAGGTGTGGAGGTAGTATAGTGGGTTAAAAAGAGAATGGAGTTCAGACAACAGGAACTGAGTCCTAGTCCTTTTCTACTAGTCAGGGTTTTCCAGAGATACAGAACCAAATGTAGAGAGAACACACGAGAACTAGATAGCTATTATTATAAGGTGTTGGCTCACACAATAATGGAGGCTGAGTATCTTGGTTACTTTTCTTTCATTGCTGAGACAAAACACCCAACACCCAAAATGAAGGAAGAAAACGTTCATTTAGCTTACAGTTTGTGGAAGTTTCAGTCCATACTTGGCTGGCTCAGAGGCAGAGTGGCATATGGCAGAGGGCAAACTGTTCATGGCAGCAAACAACCAGTAAATGTGTTGAATGGTAGGCAAGCAGCCTCTTTCTATCCCTTACCTTGTAAACAGCCTGCCCCCACCCAGGGTGCATGTAGCTCTCACAGAATCTCCATGCCCTCCTCTTCCACAGGCTCAGAATGTGTACAAATAAGCACCCCAGCTCCCTTCTGAGCCACATAGTCAACCTTTTAAACTTCCCAAATTAACACAATAAACAACATCCCAGAAGGGTAAGGGCATGTCCTTTTTACCCCAAGATTTACAACTGCTGAGTTACTTAGCCAAACCTCTAGATTCCCCAAGTGGACACAATGTATCAACCATAACACTGAGAAATCCCACTATTTACAGTGAGAAATCTGGAGAACCAGGACAACTCATGATGTAATTCAAAAACCTAGGGGCCAGTGAGCTGATTATCTAGATTTCATTTCAAGTCTAAGGGCCTGAGAACCAAGAGAGAAGGTGCAGAAGGTTGATCCCCAGTCTTGTGGTCAGGGCTTATAAGGGAAAAGATTTAATATAGGACATATAATTTATAGGATTATTTTAATATATTCACACAAACAGCTAAATGCAGAAGAGTGTAGGAGATATGTCTGTGTACTAGAGACCCAAAAAATCCATCTGGAGGCCTAGATCCCACAGCAATGTCTCATGTAAGTCTGTACCAAGGATGTGCCCTGGGAAGGCCTAAAGGTCAGTGGTGGAAGCTAGAAAGTCTGCACCAGCAAGGTGAAGGATCTGTGACAGCATGCTCAGGGATCTGCACCAGAGCCAGGAAGCGATGCTCAAGATAAGGGCTAGAGCACCCCCAAATATAACCACAACCATCCTCAGTGACACTATGGACCCAGGCTTCTCCAGTGATGACAACAGTCGAGTTCACATTAGGAAATCCATCATGACAAGGTTCTCCAGGAAAATCAACAGCTCACCACCTTTCCCTCCAATTCTCTTTTTATGCTGTCGGCAACAATCCTCAGGTGTGCCTTCCACACCCAGCACCGTGCTGATTCAGTTCAGTTAGCCATTAGTTACTCTACCACACCCAGTTGAAGTAAGCAAACAGAGAGAAAAAAAATTCAGCTTTCCTCTCTCTTTTTGCTCTATTCAGGTCCTCAGGAGATTGAATAATGGCCATCCACACTGTGTATATATGTGTGTGTCCAGGTGTTTATAGGAATCTGCTTCATTTAGTCCACTAATTCAAATGTTAATCTCTTCCAGAAATATCCTCACCCAAATAGTGTTCTACCAGATATCTAAGTGTCTGCTGGCCCAGTCATGCAAATATATAAAATTAGCTTCCACATTCACCACCTCTATGAACTGATCCTAAATGGGTCACTGAACCAACTTGTTCTCAGGTTTCTCCTTTCTGTGATATGTGGGACTTCTCTCCAAGATTTCCTGCCAGTTTACATCTTCTGGCTTGTAGACTAATTAATAAATATTTTCAAATGTATGAAACATAAAGGAGCATCTACATATCTAGATAGTTAAGAAATAATTTTAATGAAAAGTGAATACGCATATTCAGAGACATTGACATTGACAATATCATTGTTGTGACAGTGTCATTGTCACTGACATGGCAGAGATATTTACATGGATATGTGAAGAGACATTGACCTAGCATTAGTAGATTCATCAGAGTTGGCAAGTAGTGAAGCCATAGTTAGATCTTGTAGCTCAAAATGAGTAATGAATTTTGTCTGAATTTCTTAATATAAAATGTAAAACCTTTTTGTCCCACAAAACACCTCTCTTGTTGTACATTTATAATTATATGAATAGTAGCCGACCAAAATAGCCAAGACTCCTAGACTAACTGGTCTGAACTTTAGAGACCTTCAAGAAAAAGAATATATATACTTCTTCACAGGTGTGGAGATTACTGGTTTAGATACTAGAGCATCATTTAAAAATAGCTCAGCGAGTCCTTTTATTACAAGCAGGAATAACATCATTCATGGAAAAATTCTTTTTTTTGAAAGTTTATTTATTTGATGCCTCAAAGTAAAAATGTCCCAAATTCCCACAGAAGCAGAAACTTAGTTAAGCTGCTTGGTGCTGTTGAGTATACAAATATCACAACCCAGTCTTATGTTAGCTAGAGAAGATAATGTCATGAAGAAAATTAAGACCATCTAATGAAATCATGTTATGAAATGTGGCTTGAGAGCAGCATTTTGTATGTTACGATCTGATGTATTTTCACACCCAAACTCAAAGGGGTAGGGAAGGAGCCTCAATTAATGCAAAATTTGAAAATCTGAGACAAATGGACAAGGCGTTTACTAAAAGGAACAGGGAGGTGGGGGACATCTTCAATACTATCTCCTCCTACCAGCCTTGATTTTATGTCATGTGTCTGAGGACCTGAATGCCTCAGCTTTTCATTTAGAGTTTTGCATTTAATCTGATGGCAGTTTGGATAGAATAATGATGCATTTATTGTTAATTTCCTTAAGACTTTCCTAATAGTGTAGACCATCATTGCCCCAAATACTCTGTGTTTGAAGGGGTTTACATATTCCACAGTGCATAGAAGCAGACTGCAAAGGAAGGTTTAAGGGGAATATATGAGAAGCCAGAATATATTTCCTTAGTAACTAGCTGGTCTTTTTTTTTCTCTCCGAAGAACTGTTTTCCAGAAGATGAGAAGAGTTGACAGGACTTTATTGGTTCATAAATTAACTTGGTAGATTTACAATCATTACTTGGCATGCCAGGAACTCTTTTTAGGAACTTATATTTATAAGAGAAAAAAAGTGCTTAACTCCAAATATAAAATTGGCACTACCGCACACCTAGATGACAAGGGGCTAGCTTGTTTGGCACCTATGGACCTGGTCCCATCTGTGATTGACAGTTATTTTTGGCTGGTGGGAATTTTGGTTTGTTTATTTTTGTGTTTTGAGACAGAGTTTCACTATATAGTTCAGGCTGAGTTTGAACTCATTTTTTAGCCCAGGCTGACCCCAAACTTGCAGTGATCCTCCTGCTTCAGCCTCCTGAGTGGAGTGCTGAGACTACAAGCATGCACCACATCTGCCAGAGGAAGTTTTTGAACAGATATTCATGATTACATTTTGTTTCTAGTGTGAATGAGTAAGTAATCAACTGTCAGCCAGATGATGGCTGAGAAGTAGTCAGTTAAATTTCTTGGTTTCCTGAGGAGGCTATAATGAAGTTGAGAGGTCAAAGGAACACCATCCAAGAGTCTAAAATATCCGTGACTTCCTGTTACCCGGCAAATCTAAACCAGGAGTGAAGAAAGATAGGTTAATATATGCATGACACTTTCCCCCATACCCCTGCCCAAAGATGTATGCAGTCCGACTGATGGGATCAACGGCCGCATCCTGAGCAGGTCTCTCGGCTCAGGGTTCTTGGGGAGGTGTTTCGCAAAGTGCATAGGTGGAGGAGGTCATACTGTACTGAGAAGTAACAGAGGAAAATTCTTACTCCTGTCTACTGGCTCAGAATCCTCTGCCTGTTTGGCTTGTTGCATCCATGTACAGGAGAACCATAAGATTCTTTAGCCCTTTCAGAAGGAAGAACACCAAAAGATTGATATTTCATACCAGCATCTGCATTCTGTGGAAAAAAACATAGGCTACTAATCATAAAGGAACTGCCCAGTTGGCCTAAACAGACGTGGGCCCCATTTTTTTTGTGTGATTCAGGCAAGCAAATAAAAAAGAATTTTTTAAAAGTAGGAGTGGAGCTAATTCTAGGAGGCAGAGAGCAGGTAAAAGAGCTCCTTGTTCAGAAGCATCCACATATTTTCCTGAGATGAAGAGCAAATATTTTGTTTAAATAGCCAGCAATTTTCTATAAAAGTACTACTGCTTGGAAATGCTCTTTATGATTTATTGCTGCCTTTTAACCTGAAAAAAATATTAATAACTGAGGAGCCCTTGTTGGTATCTTTGTGATGCTTAAACCCAAATAGCCATAATGTTATAACTGGTGTGGCCACATTCAATATTTTTCTTTCAGGAATGCAGAGAGGGCTTATTCAGAGACCAGAAAATAAAAACAGAAGCAACCTTCCAGGCCTTCGCTTTACGTGAGATGCCATCGCGTAACAATGCAGCTAACTTTCAGAAGCTGGGGGTAGGCCACTGAGAATCTTGCTACATTTCGCCCTTCCTACCAGCAAGAGCACTTTTTCTGTGCAAGGATTCATGTCATCATTCAGCAGTTTCTTCTGGCAAAGCCAAAATCCAGAACAGAATTTCAGCAAGAGAGAAACCAATAAATTAGATCTCTTTGTGAGCAATTTGCCGTTAGTTCTATTCTCCCTGCCTATTAAGATTCTTTATTTACTTCACCAAGAGATTTCTACTGACAAGTCCATCCATTTACTGCTAGCCTAGATAAAATGATAATAAACAAAATGTCAAAAAATGTATTCATGGGACCTTCTCCATCCTCACCGCCTCCCCTCTCCTCGGTCAGCAGGCTGTTGTTCCAGGACTACGGAGCCATGAAGTTTAAACCTGACACACTGACAGAGGTGCTTAATATCTTTAATTCATCATTTTGTATAACTCTGCCTGTATATTATGCATTGTAATGACATACATGGTACAGTTATACACAAGGCAAATATCTAACGTACCTTCCTGATCTGGCTATCAGGCCTGTCTCTGGGGTGGGGAGGTTGGAGATGGGCATACTGAGGGAAGGAAATTTTCCATCTGATGCTTATGGATGACTCCCAGAGGAATCTTTTGTTTTCAAGAATCTTTTGAGTCCTTTGGGTGAAAGGCACACACTGCATAGCTCTTTCTCGCACATAACTCCAATGGAGACACCTATAATACAAAACAGAGATCCCCTGAGGGCACCATTATACATTTATTATAAAGCAAAGATTAAAACAATTTTATGGAAATTAAAGATAATACGGAACATTTGTCTCTCTCTCAGTCAAAAAGTAACATGAAGCAGTTCAACAAACAGCTCCGGGCACTCCATGCGGGATGATCGAATGGCTGGGTCTGAGGGGATGGCGGCCAGCGGCAGGCGGCGAGGTGTGGGCATCTTGCTGGTGCTTGGCAACTGTGTTCTAGTGAAAAATGATCCGCCTGCAAAATCAGCCTAATGCATGAGTCCAGGGGTACTTAGGTGGTTTGCCCTCCTGAAATCTATCTCATCAGGACAGGATGCAGACAGCAGGCTGGGGACCAGAGGGGGGCTCTGGAGCGCTTTTTAGGTCTTGTCTTTTCTGGAGAAAGGGAGAGAGAGAGAAAAAGAGAGAGAGAGAGTGTGTAAATATGTGATCACATCTGTTCTGTTTCTACTTTATTCACAGGCTCACTGAACAAAAAATGTACAAAAGCCCTAAAATTTTGCAAAACTCCAAGCTGGTGGCATTTCCATTTTATGTGCAAGAGAATCTTATTACCAAAACAGTGGTTGTCAGAAGAGAGTAGAACATCTGTGTTGAACAAGAGTTGTACTCAACCTCATTCACACCCAGGCATCTGATTTGACCTCTACTGCACTGAATTTATGTGAAAAAGAAGGCTTTTA
The DNA here is from genome assembly GCA_004027595.1 of Dinomys branickii. NCBI lineage: Eukaryota > Metazoa > Chordata > Mammalia > Rodentia > Dinomyidae > Dinomys > Dinomys branickii. The sequence continues at coordinate 13,122 of PVLD010010110.1, read as the reverse complement.
AATTGGGTTTGTTTTATTTTGATCCCCTGTCTGGATATTTCCTTCATACCTCCCAGGCAGTTCTCCTGGGTAAGCTTATATTTTTGTTAATAAAAAAATGCAATTGGTGCTAATCTAGACTTCCATCATGGTCGTTGAAGCTTTCCAATGTTAATACCACTCCCAAAGAGAGGATCATCAAAAAAGTTCAGCCTGCGTGGTTTTGCAAGGCAGCGAGCCATATTCAGAAATGCCTGCTTTCCGTTCCTGGTCCACTGCTGGGTAACTAACTGACATCTATAAGTTAATTGTTTCTTTCAGTCTTGATTTCTTTTGCTTTAAAAGGCTGCCCCTTATTTCCTTACTTAACGTGAGTCTGGGGAAGACAATGATTTATGGAGTGGACTAGTTAAGAGATACTGGGCTTTTGATCTGACTGACCTGGATAGGGATCTCTCTTTGCTACTCGCTAGCTCTCTACTTTAGTAGAAGTTACCAACTTTAGCTCCTGTTTCGATCTCGAAATGTACGTATCATTATTGTGAACATTAACTGAGATGAAGTAAGTATATAAAGTATGTTAGAACAATGGCAAATGGCACCCAATAAATGTACAGATTTTATAAATAATAATACTAATGATAATAATAGCTAAATATTGTCAGGACTCCACACAAATAATTAACTAAAGAGGAAGCATTATCATGCAATTATTATTCATAAATCATAATAGCAACATTTATATACAGATTTTTACGAGCGCTACACAGCAATGAATTTTAATGCCAGATCACAGGCGCTGCACTTCACCTTCGCTCTCAAACTATATGACTTTCATATAGTGGTGTAATGTAGTACAGACGCTTGAAACACCTCCAATTTTAATTCTCCTCCCCCGCTGCCTCCCACTTTGTGCTCTCTAATGAAAAGTAAAGGTGAAGGGCAACGTGTTTAAGGGTAAAGCTTCCTAGCCCGAGCAAGCCAGGGGATGGTGCAAGGCTGAGAGAGGAAAGTGAGCAGGAAGGGAGACGTCAGAAACTTATGAAACACACAGAGGGTGTCTGCTCTTTCACGGGAAAAATACTCTAGGCGAAAAACATGCAGCACCAAGAATAGCATACGAAATATTTTCAAGCCCTTGTTATGTGCTTCTTTTACCCCATCCGAAGGGAGCTACACTCCTCTACATGGATGGGTGTGTTTAGTACAGTAAATACAAAAGCTCTCTTGTCAGAATTCATTACAAAAATAAAGGTAAAAGAGATTTCTTTTATAATTACAAGAAAAGACATAGAAGCCAGGGCTTCCTGGGTAGTAACACACATCAAGGGGCTTTATAGGGACAAGGCCTTCATTATTGGCTAATAGCATTCACCCTGCAGTGTCACTGCTTAATTATGGCTTCTCAAATATTTTGGCAACAAAGGAAGCACAATATACTTTCAAACACACATTGATACACAGCCAAACAATATAGCTGTTTCTTATCTATTAATGAGGCTGAGACCTATGCCTTTAAAAGGATCACAACTAAATACTTGGGTGTATTTTGCCGTTTAAATATTTTTGAATATATGAATTCATCGGGATTTAGGGATTAAGTAACTGCTGTCTACACAAAAAAATCTGCAAAATTTTTCATTACTTTTTTATTAGTTGGCAGCAAATACTCTAACTGTGAACTTTTATGAAGCTATAAACATAAAGGACCTTCTGATACTGGTATGATGATAATTCTAAATTTCCTCTTTGCAGCTGTGGTTGATCCTGTTTGGTACAGTCTATTTTTTTGTGATTTAACTGAAGAAAGTTGGCTCACTACTGTATTGCCTTCAGGCAGTTTCTTGGGAAATTCTTGAATTAAATCCACATGGAAACCCAATTCCCCTCTCCACCTTTCCCTTAAGGTGGTTATAAAATGTCAGTAGAAAGCAAAGCTGTTTATTTTACTTAGGGTTGGATTCTGTTAGTAAATGAGTTTCTGGTGGGGCTTATGTGCAAACCACATCTTTCAATCAGTTTCTTTACATTACTAAATGTGTATTAAATTGTGCCATAAATATTAATTTAAAATTCAGAAGTTCAGATTTCACTGAAATCCATGTGAATAAGCATAGAGAGAAGCCATTTAACAAGTTCTAGATTCACATTCTAGCTTCACTAGAAAAACTTTGCTTAGCTTTTGCAAGTAGCAGGTGAAAACAACCATGTGCTGTCTTCCCAATGGGCTGCCTTCTCACCCAGCTAAAACCTGTAGCCTGGCTTTAACAGGCTATAGTGTGGGGATCTCTGCAAAGAGAGTGAGGCAATCCTATGGGGCAGCTTTCCTCTTGGAATCCAGGAGATGATGGTATGCACTAGGTAGGCCCTGGCTGCTGAGCCATGTCCAATGTCTCTGGAGTTGGGCAGTTTCCAAATATGATGGAGCAAAGAGCTACCTTGGTAGGCGCCAAAGTGAGAGGATGCAGGGAGGTACGCTGATCAGAGATAATATGGCTTCTCTGAACTGAGTACTAGGGGTTAGCTCTTATGCAATCAAGCTATGTTTTAGTGTCTAACGAGAAAGAGGCCTTCATGAGTTCCCCAGCCCCTCCATCCACCTATCTCCAGAACTACATGCTTTGAAGAATACTGCACAGTGTACCACAAGCGGACAAGCATTAGTGCCTGTGTAGGTAGGTCGTGAAGACAAAGACATCAACTGCATTTCCTTTCCATTTGACTTACTTTACTGTGACATCAGCTGATCTTTTAATAATTTCAGGTTTAAAGAGAAGGGCAGTGACATCTACAGAAATTGCAGGTTGGATGGTAAAAAACACCTGCTCTACTTGCTTTTCTTTTCCCTGAAGCCCTGGGCCTGCTGGTCCTATGTAAAGCTGTAGAAGTCTACCCTTTGTCTGGGGCTTTGGGGAATGAATGTGCACATTCTCTCATTAAGGAAGTACAGGGTACCATCTTTTCTATTGGGAGAACCCATTTTATTTTCTTATGAAGTCTATGATGCTCTACAAATGTTTTAAAATCTGTATTATTAGTTGTAACCACAGCTGTAAGCTTTGTAGATACATTGGAAACAATTTCTTGTATTGATATGAAATATAATGCTCTTTGAGATAATCCTTGGCTTTTGCTTCACCTTAACTCTGGAATTAACTCTGCTGTTTCTCAAGATCTTAGAGCCCACACATTTGTAACCACCGAGCTTCTCAAATAATCCAAAGGTGGTTGGAAGGTGCTTGTTTTGATCTTTCATGCAGTGGGTCTTAACAGAGTGGATCTTTGGATGTCATCTGGGCTTTGTCTGCCAGTGTCATTCTTTTCTCTCAGGGCTTGAAGCAGAGATTGGCTTGGATTATAAAATAATCTCCGGGTAGCAACCAATGTGTAATGGACAAGCAAGTTTCCTAACCACATGGATAACTGTGCTGCTTTTGTGCCACGATCTTGGAGGTTTGTGATAGTTCTTATATTAATGATGTAACTCCACTCAAAAAAATTAAACTAGGAATAGGGTTAACAATCCGAGCAGTAAGCTAGAAAGTCAGTTATGTGTGATAGTGAATTTCTCCTTATTTTTTCTCCTATGCAAATACTCCAAGGCTTATGGTTGAATGATGAATTTGACTCAAACAGTCAATTCATAACATCTCCTGGAAAACCGTAGAAGGTAGTGCTTATGAGAACAAGCTTTAAAGTCACATGTGGGTTTAAAGAAATATTTCAAAACTTACCAGCTACGTGAACTTGGTCAGGTAACTCAGACTCTCTCCAAGTATTGGTTTTATTATTCCTAAAGGAGCAATAACACTTGTACCTATAAGTTAGTGATTATTAAATAATAAAATGATGTAAAGACTTAGCACAGTTGATGGCACATAGTCACACTCTAAACTTGTAGTAACACTTGCAAGTATCTTGTGACAGACTGCAAGAGAGGGGTTTAGGGCAACACTACAGAATAGTTCAGTTCCTTTTGGATTTTCCTTGGGAAATCCAGCCAGCCCCGCTCTCACTATGCACATTCTCTGTGTAACTCAGGTCTCGGTGCTCACACACGCCATCCAGGACATGGGGACAAGGAGGAGCACTCTGGGCCTGTGACTGATAAGGAGACAGGCCATAATGGAGGCAGCAGAGTGCAGCTGGGCCCAGTGGGGACACTGTAAAGAAGAAAAATGGAAAACAAACTAACAAGAAGACATGATAAAGGACTGGTGCCCAGTGAGGAATATTGGAGAAAAACTGAAGGACATTTAGGAGTCTAGATGAGTAGTTCAAATTCCTATAGCAGGGCACTAATCTGTGTGGTTGCACAGGATGAGCACTATAAAATTCCTCATGCTTGCTTTCATTCAACATATTAGGTAAACAGAGAAAGCTTGGATCTGTGTAATGCAGAAGCCCCAGTTATTAATGTCTACCCTGTAACTCATTATAACGTTCCTAACCTGTCCCTTTCAGTGAGCAAGAAAAGCCTTATGTTTTATTGTCTTCAATCTAAAGAAGACTTTTGGGCCTCTAACTTTCCTGTGCATGTTTCATAAAAATACCAGTTTCATGTCTGTAACCATGTTTCCAGTGTAGGCAACAGCTAAACAAATCAAGGTCACCACCAAAGATTCTACTTAAAATAAATCAGCATCAATCAAGCAACTATAAACAATGCCTAGACTCTTCCAGTCTAGATCAGAATCACTTCTAAAGTGTGAAATCCTGTATTAATTTAAAGGTAGAAGAAAAGATGTTTTAAACTCAACTCTCCATATTGAGAATTGACATCACCAAATGAATAAACTGCATCACTTCTGTCTCTAGCTTTAATCTGTTAAAACAGATTTTGATGTCTCATTTTTCCAGGTAAATAAAAACTTGATTTGTAATAAAGCAATATCTGCCTTTCCAAATTCTGTGTGTAGAATGGATTTTTGCATAGGAAAGCCAAACCTCAAATCCTAGGAATCTGGCTAAAATTTGGAAAAGTTAAAAACCATTTCTTTTGGTTATATGGTCAAAGCTAAAGGGTGGCCTGGAAGGAAGTTAGAGGCAGAAATGACAGGTTCACTGTGTGGAAAATTGTTCAGTGGAACAGAAGCACCTGCCACAGAGAGGAAGACTCTAGAACTGGAGAATCAATTTCTTGGCTGGCCAACTCCATCCTCAAATCACCATTCTTATGTTGAGGATTATTGTTGGTGTTTGATTTGACAACACTCCTTTGTAGAAACAGCAAAAGCCTTGTTTGAATGATTACACTCTGATAGAAGTAAGCCTTCTACTTACCCAGTTTCCCTCTTTTTATTCTGAAATTTATTCCGCTCTTATCTTCCTATCCTGCATCTGCCTGGTCTCTTTTCTTGTTGACTAATGAAGCTATTCTTTACACACATGTGCCATCTGCTTCTCAAATGCCATAGTATTTCTTTTCTCCAAAAATTCTAGAGATTATTATTTTCCCATTAGAGCAGAACACCAGGACAGAGAGAATGGTTTAGTATTCCAAGGTTCCATAAACAGCCCCAGCGATCGCTCAGATTTAAATGACCTCACACATAATTTTAGCAAATGGAGATGCACTAAATGATTCCAACAGGTGTATGATTATAAAAGGAATGTCACATTTTTTGTGGAAACTAATACTGGCATATAAGTTCTACTATTACTGCTTAGAAGCAAATGGTTCAACTAGTATAGTAATATAGCAGGCTGATGGAGCCAATTAATCCATTAGAGGAAAATTCCATTTATTTGAAAAAAATAGAGTTTTCGCTTAAAGTGGAACTGTGGACAACCATCCTAAGTGGAATTCATCTCAGCACTTTACATACTGCTTTGTAGATAATTTAAAATCCAGCTACAGAAGGCAAAGAGTATTGAGAAAGCAAAATTGCTATTTTTAACTATCTGTCTTTTTGAGGGATACTAAAATTTTATGTCACTGACACTAATTATTTTGGCATCTTATTGGCAGTCACAATTGGACAAAAAGTGGAAGTATGTAAGTACAGAACAAGTCCTTGGCTTCATTTCTTCATCCCTTACATACTTCAGGGTTTTATTTATGGCTGTATTGGAGCTGGATGTCAAATCTGGGCCCCTCAGAAGAAAATCTTAATAATTAACTGGCAAAACTGAACATGATCGCTTTTGACACACCTACACTGGTAATTATTGCTTTGAGGCCATTTACTAATGAAATTAATGTATTCATTGCTCTAACAAATTAGCATAACTCATACATAATGCCCCACATTTCAAGACCTCGCTAGAAAAACAACACTTATGACTGCAGGATGAAATGGCAAGGGCATTACGGAGACAATCTTCACTGAATTACTACGTATGAAAAAACCACAATGGCTAAGTGTTCATTCCAATGCAAAATGTAAACACAATGTAGGTATTAAAGCCATTAATAGTGTAGTCAAGAGTGTACAATTGATGATTATCTTTGCACTTCAAATAAGTAGATATTACAATAGCAGTAACCATGGAATCTAATTAACTGGCTACTTTTAGAACTACAAAGTATGAAAAGAATGCTCTGAAGACAGCCTCGGCTTCCCACCACAGCGACAAAGAATATTGTTCAGCTGTTGCCACTTGTGCACATTTCTTACTCCCCGAACTCAATGGCACACTAATTACTCAGTGCCCTCTGCCCCAGCAGCAAGAGGGTTAAAAAGCAGCGGGTAAACATCTTAGTAGCTACCTGTTATACTTAAAGGGAAAAAACATGAAAGCCGTCCTGGTCTAAGCTTAACGTGTTAGTATAAGGAGATAATTTTGCTTTAATCCTCTGTGAGCTTTTCACTTCTACTGACAAAGAATAACTGTAATTCCAGCAGAGGAGCAAGAAGACAAATAAAAGAAATTAACTCAAAACTATAGTTTCTTTGACAAACTGTGACTTACAGACATCTTCCCAAGCGTAGGAAGATGGTAAAAGTTGATGACGTCTTCCATATTCCTGCCCTAGACCTACTTCAAGAGAATTATGCCCTAAAATCATTACATACCTGATCAGAGTGGTGCTTAAAATAAGGATTCCTTGGATACAGACACACACACACACACACACACACACACACACACAGCAGTCAGAAATTACTGGACAGTCGAGGTTTGGACTTGACTTACGCTCAATGAAACAATGATGTCTATTATGAAAACGATTGCATTTGCAACTTCCTTCCAGTCACAGATATTGGCCTCTATTCAGTACTGTATCTAAAAACACGTATTTCATCAAAATTCAGGGCAAAGCAGAGAATTCAAAGGATTGATAAGAATTAGAGGCTTACATCTTATGGGTGGAAGTAAGCTGGGCCATCATATTATCCAGCTTTCTCACATTTGAAGGACAAAAATAAATATTGAGTATTTACGCAAATTGTCCAAGATACCATTGTCAGTTAAGTCAGCTGAAGCTTCTGGCTTCCCTGCCCTTAATTCCAGAGCTCCTTTCTTTGTACTGAGGAGAGAGTGAACAGATAAGCCCCGTGGGGAGAAATTTTAGGGGTCTCCTTGCTTTGTTGAAGAGAAAAAAAGGCGAGAAGTATATTTTAGGACCAGAGAATTTTACAGTTTCATTAAAGTATCCTAGAAAACATATTTTCAAATACTGTTAAGCCTGAAATGTCATAAATCCTGCAATGTACGCAAGCACTTCAGCTGTAGAGAATCCACTCCTTACAAACCCAGCCTCCAGCCTTGACTTCTGGGTCTCTCCGTCTCATTCTAATGGGAAGGAAATACCTTCCTTTATCAAATATACAGTGTCGGGAAATGACAAAATCCCGTGTAGTTTGTTAATTAAATCTATCACAATGCAGAAGTGAATTTTCACTAAACTGACAATTATACACATACACATAAGACACAAATATGCATACACCTATATTTGTGTTTGTTTTGTATTGTAGGCATCAAGCCTTAAGGTCGCTCACTGATTCGTGGAGAAATCAAATTAAATCGAAACAGAATGAGGACTGAAATGGTGAAAGTACTGTATTCCATGTCTGCCACACCGCAACGGGATTGCAATTGAGTATGAGAGCTGGTTTCTCTTTGATTCTCACACAGGAGGCCTTGTACTTTTATAATTCCTATAACCCTCTGAGCTATGATCTACTACAGTGTGTCTCTTTCCACTCCTCTTACCTTAGTTAACCTTCCCCTCCCTCCCTCCCTCCCTCCCCCCTCCCTCCCTTCCTTCCTCTCTTTTCCTCTCCCGCTTCCTCCTTCCTTCCCTTGCCCCTGTGCTCTCTCCCTTCCCTCCCTTTATTCTTTTCCTTTGAAGCTATTTCCAAACCTTATGCTCCTCACTCACTATCCTCCAAAAATGGCCGACTAATGGTGATAAAACTTTCCGTGTCTTACTCGGTGCCCTTTGCTCCTCTCTTCGTGGTACATGTTGGAAATGGAGATTTTAAGACACTTGGAGATGGGCCACACTAAATCTGTTTGTGTTCGTTCTGTTCCCTCGTGAAGCCAAAGGGACAAAAGGACAGGGCATTAATAAACTGCCATGAAAACCAGCAGGCACACTTGAACTGCACATCTAGGTTCACATATGGTAACCTAGATCGGGCCTCTCAGGAGGGGCTTTGCTGCTGTTACAGGGGACAGTCAAGGAAGGCCCAGTGACAGATATGAAATCCCAGGATGGGGCAAGTGTGCTTTTTCTCATATAGAATATGGACTTGCACCAGATGAAATGTTTGCTGAAGTTTAGTTCTAGAAATATTTCAGTACTCTAGGGATAATTCAGGTTCCATCAACTTAGAAAATATGTAGGTTTGACATGAATTTTAATTTACAGCCAATAGTATTATTAACAAATCCAGTCCCAACAGCTAGCAGACTGCTGAGCAGTCTGTGCCAAGCCACTTGTGCTAGGGATTGTCCATACACTATCTTGCATAATCCTCAACAAAATTCTATGATGTAGGTCTTATTATTAATATTGCCCACATTTTAATCCTCTAAGGTCAGTGAGCTTTCATATTAATAGATAATTATGATGATAGGCATATGAATACTTAACACTGTTGTTTGTATGTCTTCGGTGTGGTAGATCCTATTCTGTATGTTTAATTTTATTTTACTTGCTTATTTATTTTGATACATATTCAGATTTTATCTTATGTTGTCTTCACAGTGATTTGATAAAATTGGTTTCATTATGCCCATTTTACAGAGGAGAGATGAAAGAACAGAGAGGATCAGCAACAAACTAAGGACACAGATCGGGGAAGTGGAGGAGCCGAATGAACCTTGAGAAGGGGTGTCTCCAGTTCCCCGTTCTAATGGTATGATGTTCACTGCCCCAAATTCACTTGCTCATGTAACAAGGCCAGAGCCTTGAAGTGGAGGCTAGTCTGGCAGAATATTGTCAGTTTCACACCAAGCCCTGGCCTTGACTCGAGGTCTTTGACCTTGGTTTTTTCTCTACCAAGTGCTCTGTTTCCCTGACTTTCCCCAGGGCTCACTGTTATCTTGCAGCCCCAGGTTGATGGGGCCCCTCTCAGGGATCCTGATCTAAGGGTGCTGCCCAGACAGGCACCATACAAATCATCTCCTTACAGCATTTCTCGCCGTACTTACGTGCATCATTTCTGTTGCCTTGCTTGCTAATGGGTTTGGTATGACTCCTGAACTCTAAGCTCTGCAAAAGATGGAAGCGTGAGCATTTTCATCATCAGTGCACATCAGGGCCCCTCTTCATGCTTTGCAGAAAGCAGATCCTCTGAAGTGCTTGTCCAGAGAAAGAGTAGGTAAATAGCCTAACCTGTGTGTTAGACCTGCAGCCCCAACCACTTCACTGTGTGATGACTTATGGTATCTTAGATCATGATATAAGTTAAGAACAAAAGCTGTTTGTTTCATGATGAGTGGATTACCCTTGGACATCATGGCTTCATCCAAGTTCTGTCACTGAAAGCCTCATGAGAAGAAAGTAACTGAGGATACACTTTTATACCCTACATTTACAAGCATTCTTGTGATTTTTTTTTTCTAGTTTCTCTCTAAGTGTTTTTTCTCTGCCTATTTGGGGGCTTTTAAAAGTTGCATTCCATCAGTATCTTCCCTAGCTATCACACCTTCCTTCTCCAATCCAACATGGGTACAGTCAGATAGGCATGTGGTACCCTTCCTGGTTCCAGCCACTTCAGATGATACTGTTGCATTTTTGAAGAAGGGGGGGGTGCTGGGGTATAGCTCAGGGGCACAGGGCCAGCCTGAAGAAGGGAGCGGGCATCTTGGAGTGGCTAAAACTGAAAGGGAGGAATCTGGGCTCTTTATTTGCATAAAACATTTACAGAAAGCTTTCAGCACAGCCCCTCACTGAAACAGGTCTGTAGCAGCTAAGCAGAACTCCTCAGCCACTTCCAGAGTTTTAGTCTAGCAGGGCTCCCTCCTGTATACTGACCTTCCTGTGCTAGAGCACAGGCTTGTTCCTGTAACTAAAAAAGTTGTCTTCTAATTACAATTTTTATTTTGCTATAAACTAGTAGCATACTCATGCTTGGGCTATAGCTACAGTGTCAATTATCAGAAGGAAAATTTTCATGTGTCTGTACCAGAAAAGATAACTTGAGAAAAGATAAGTTCACCTCCCAAGTGGTTCTGGGTAGATGTGAAGATAAAAGCCACAGAGAAGTTCTTTAATGTGGTCGTTATTCCTTCTGCAGATGAGGTAACCATGACCAAAAGTCATTCCTTAAATTACAGTTGAACTATGGGTTCTTGCACTGCACAAATTGCACAAGAAAGAGACCATACACAAGCTACAAGGGTAGGTCAGCAAAGATATTTTTGTTGCTAAAAGAGAGATAGGAAGAAAGAAAAAGGAAAGGAAAGGAAACATATATCTAAATAGCATTTGTAAGAATTAAAGACAAGGCATCTCTTTTACCTCAGGGATGCCCCATGTAATCCTCATTACTACTTATTAAACACTTTACCACATGCCAGTCGTTATGAGTATTAGACATATGTAAGCTCACCAAACCCTCCAGTAGGGCTGGGGATATAGCTCAGTGGAATAAGTGCTTGCCTAGCAAGTGCAGGGTCCTGAGTTTGATCCCCAGTACCGCAAAAAAACAAAACAAAACAAAACAAAAAAACCCTCCAGTAATTGCTATGACCTGCATTTTATGGATTAGTAAATTGCAGCATTAGTGGTTAAGTAACTTGCCCAGAACACTCAACAATTAAATGCCAGATCCTGGGTTCAAACTCTAGTACGACCACTACACAATTCCTTTCCTCCCAGGATCCCACACTCTTTTTTAGAAGGAACTCCCCAGGGAAAAAGCCAACTCCCTGCGATCAAACATGGCTACTGTAACCCAGCTGGACTTGGACCGAGAGAGGTAAAGGGAATGCTTTGCATGTGTGTCTAAACGTGGTATATAAAATCAGAGTGAAAGCTGGATGTGGTGGCGCATGCTTGTAATCGCAGTGAGTCAGTGCAGGTTCATCAACTGGGACACAAGCTGAAGACTCCGGGGGAGGATGCTAACGAGGCAGGAGCCACGCTCACGTGGGATGAGAGGAATATAAGGAATCTCTTCATCTTCAGCTCAGCTTTGCTATAAAGTAAACACTGTTCTAAAAATATAATATTTAAAAACGAAACAAAGCCCCCTTAATGATCCAAAAATTGAAAAGACTCAGTAAGAAGGGAAACCAGTGAAATTCTATAAGGCGCAAATCTTGTTATGGCCCTTTGAATCTACTATGGTTTGAATACTACCTCTAATAGCCTAATAATGAAATATAATGACAAAGATTGACAGCGCAGCGTGAGGGAATTTTCCTCACGGGGTAGAGCACAGGCCTGGCCATCAGCCCTCAGCGTACTTACAAAGAGGTGGGGTGGGGTGGAGTGCGGCGTTATTTCTCTCAGGGTGCACGCGTCACATATATCCCGTGTCCTTTCATGTGTTATATCTGTGACAGTGTGACGACAACACCAAAACATTGTTGGAGCTACTTTTGTTTGGGGTACAGACTCCCCACATCCAGACTCTGAAATAGATGATCTCTAGTAGTTCCCTGGTGACTTCTACTTCCTGTGACCTTATCTGCGCCCGAAAGTGTTTCTATGGTAGGCACACCGTCCCCCATGGCCCCTCTGCAGGGCTTCCCTCCGCTCAGTGCGGCTCCAGAGGTGGGCCTGGAGGAAGTGTCTAGGGCAGAAACAAGGCTTATGGAGCTCCTGATGGGTGGCTGTGATTGCCTAGATTAACTTCAGTGCGGCAGACTTAGTTCTCGAGGCTCACTGCAATCTGACTGAATCTGGTTCTCCCACAGACTCCATGGTCTTGTTGGGCCAGAACCTCAACGTATGCCACATTGTGAAGGTCCAGAGCTAAGAACCCAGGGACTGAAAAAGGACACGGATTGGTGAAACTTACAAGAAACATTATTAAGAGGTAATTCATCTTCTTCTGGCCACATCTGGCAGGAGCATAAGGCTGCTAAGTTTGATCAAGAGGGCTGGGGCTGAGACAGCCAGTGTGGGCAGTCGCCTCCCCTTACAGCTGAAGGGCGAGCTGTCTGGAGAAGGAACTTTGGTTGACCCCAAGAAGTAATGCATACAGCCTGGCCTAGGACACCCGTGAGAAGGTTCTCTGTTATGTTTATAAACTTTACAAAGTCATGCTCACAGTTATATAACCCCTACATGGTGCCATAGTTAATGAAGTGCTAGAAGTTAGAAAAATAATGATGATGTTGTTTTGCCCGTGCTAGGCTTTACCATATAAGGGTTAAAGTCAGTGTTAATTTGCTGATCTGACACAGGATGCAATCTCTCTGGCACCAGCCACAGGTCAAGTCAATCTTCTATTTCAGGAAACTCATAGACATCAAATTAATATACAACCATAGTAAAGTCATTTCAAAGAAGGAATGCTAATGAGTGACTGAAATTTGTGGCCTAATCCAAAGGCAGAGCAAGATCAACTCATAAAAATAGCTATAATAGTAATAATAATTTGTTGACTCAATAGTTTATCCTTGTTTTTATTTTTCATGCATCACTCTGTAATACCAAATGCTATTTTGAAAAATGCCACTATCCCAACTCCCCTTCTCACAGCTGCTGCACACTTGCCTGTTTATTTTTTT
>PVLD010010109.1:0-72605 GCA_004027595.1 Dinomys branickii | reverse complement strand
ATTTTTTACGTCTGTCAAGATTTGACTTGTAAAGTTAGGTGCTCCATTATTAGGTGCATAAATGTTTAGGATCGTTACCTCTTCCTCTTGTAGCTTTCCCCTAACTAGTATGTAGTGGCCTTCTTTATCTCTTTTGATTATTTTTGGTTTGAAGTTTACATTGTTTGCAAACATAATAGCTACCCCTGCTTTTTTCTTGTAATACTCCCTTTGTTGTACAGAATTGCTTTTGCTATTCTATGTCTCTTCTGGTTCCAAATGAATTTTAGGAGTGTTTTCTCAAGATCTATGAGGTATGCTAATGGTATTTTGATTGGGATTGCATTAAATCTATATAGCAGCTTTGGGCATATGGACATTTTCACTATGTTGGTTCTTCCAATCCAAGAGCAAGGGGTAGTGTTCCATTTCCTGATACCCTCTGTGATCTCCTTTATTAGGGTCCTGTAATTTTCACTGCACAGATCTTTTACATCCTTTGTTAGATTGATTTCTGAGTACTTCATTTTTAGATGCTATTGTGAAGAGTGTGTTTCCCTAATTCCTCTCTCTGAATTTGTTGCTTGTGTATAGGAATTCTACTGACTTTAGAGTGTTGTCTTTGTATCCCACTATTTGGATATTGAATCTAGAAGCTTTTTGGTGAAATTTTTGAAGTCTTCTATGTAGACTATCATGTCATCTGTAAATAATGATAATTTAACTTCTTCCTTTCCTATTTTTATTCCATTTAATTATTTATTTATTGTCAAATTGCTTGAGCTAATGTTTCCTGAGCTATATTGAATAGGAGTGGCGATAATGTATATCTTTGTCTTGTTTCTGGTTTTAAATTGAAAGCTTTGTGTTTGACCATTTTAATGATGTTAGCTATTGGTTTGCACAGATAGCTTTTATCGAGATAAAGATAATCTATTCCAATTTTCCATAGGGTTTTTATCATGAGTAAGTGTTGGACTTTGTCAAAAACTTTTCTGCATCAATTGAGATGATCATGTGATTTTGTCTTTGGTTCTGTTAATATGGTGCATGAAATTTACTGATTTCCATATGTTGAACCTTCCCTTCATCTTTGGGATGAATCCTACTTGGTCATGATGGTACAATCTTCTTGATGATTTCCTCCATTTTGCTTGCCAGTATCTTAATAAGGAGTTTTGGATCTATATTCATTAGAGAGATTGGTCTGTAGGTTTCTTATGCTTTATAGTTTTCTTTTGTTGTATACTTCTCTGGTTTTCGAATCCAGGTAAAAACTGCCTTCCAGGAATGATTTGGAGGCACTGCTTTCTTCTCAATTTCTTTAAAGAATTGCAGCATTAGTGGCATTAATTCTTCTCTAAATTTCCTGTAGAATTCAATAATGAATCCATCATGACCTGTGGTTTTTTTCATAAATTTTTAATTATATTTACAATTTCATTTGCTGATATCAGGTTATTTAGAATGTGTGTGTGTGTGTATATGTGTGTGTGGTACCAGGGATCAAACTCAGGACTTTGAGCTTGCCAGGCAGGGACTTATTCCACTGAGCTATATCCTCAGTTCCTAGAATGTTCATATTTTCTTGATTTAGTTTTGGCAATTTGATTGTATCTCAGAATCTGTCAATTTCTTCTGAGTTTTCCATCTTATTAGAATACAGGTTCTTATAGTACATGTTGGTCATCTGGATTTCTGTGGGATCTGTTTGCGATTTCTGATTCTCTGTATTGTTTTCTTACTCTATATTACATTAATCTCTGCTCTTATCTTTATTAATTTTCTACATCGTATGTGGTTTGGATTTGATTTGTTCTTTTCTAGAAGTTTGAGGTTCAGCATTAGCTTATTTGAGCTTGTTTTCCTGATGTGTGAGTTCATCAGTGTAAATTTCCTTCATAGTACTGGTAGGACTGTTTTTATTGTGTCTCATAAGTTTTGGCATGTTGTATTCACATTATTGTTTAATTTTATATATGATTTAATTTCCTGTGTGACTCTTTGCTTGTTGAGAAGGGTGTTGTTTAATTTCCATGTGTCAGTGTAGTTTTTGTGATTTTTTTTTGGTCACTGATTTCCAGTATCATTGCGCTATGGTCAAATAGTATGCATGGGATGATTTTAATTTCTCTACCTCGACTTAAACATGTTTTAGCAGGTAATCTACAGTCTATTTTGGAGAATAAGTCCCATGTGCTGGTGAGAAGAATGTATATTCTGATATTTTGGGGAAGAACACTCTGTAGACATGTACCAAGTGCATTTGTTCACAGGCTTGGTTTAATTCTAATATTTAGTTGTTGTTTTTTATGTCTAGTTGATGTATTTGTGAGTGAAGGTCCCCCATTAGAATTGTGTTAGTGCTTATTTGGTTTTTCATGTCTGCTAATATCTCTTTTATGTAGTTCGGTCATCCTGTGTTTGGTACATAAATATTTATGATTATTATCTCTTCCTCTTGGAGTTTTCCCTTAAAACATATGTAGTAACCTTGTTTGTCTCTTTTGATCAGTTTTAGCTTAAAGTTTACGTTGTCTGCATATAGAATAGCTACCCCTGCTTTTTTCTGGCTTCCTGTGGCATGGAGAATTGTTTTCTACCCTTTGACTTTTAGCCTATGAATTTCTTTTTGGGCTAAATGTTTCTCAGATGCAGCATAATTGTTGGATCTTGCTTCTTGATCCATTCTGCCAGTCTGTTTTTTTCCCGCATTGGTGAGCTGAGACCATTCACATTGATGGTTATAACTGATATGTATTGCCTTTTCTCTGTCATGCTGTTTTCCTGTTGTTTGTTCCCTGTCTTTCTCCATTTAACTGCTTGCCCAGCCTGGCAGCTTCTTTGTATTGGTTTTCATGTGTTTGTAGATTTTGTTATCTCTTTCTAATATGTCCTTTAAAGCATTCTGTAGAGCTGATTTGGTGGTCATAAATTTCTTCAGTTGTTCTTTGTCACGGAAGTATCTTATTTCTCCATCAATTTTTTTTTTTTTTTTTTTTTTTTTGGTGGTACTGGGGATCGAACTCAGGACCCTGCGCTTGCTAGGCAGGCGCTTATTCCACTGAGCTATATCCCCAGCCCCTCTCCATCAATTTTGAAAGGTAGTTTTTTGAGGTACATCAATCTGGGTTCAAGATTTTTTTCCTTTAGGGCTTGAAATACCTCACTCCAAGCTACCCTTGATTTCAGAGCATGTGTTGAGAACTCTGCTGTGATTCCTATGGGCTTTCTTTTATAGAAGCTCTGTTTCTTTTCTCTAACTGCTTTTAATATTTTGTTCTTGTGCTGAATTTGTGGAATCTTCATTATTATATGCCTTGGTGTCGATTTATTTTGGTCATGACTATTTAGATTTCTATATGTTTCAAGTGTTTGTGTGTCATATTCTTTGTCCAGGTTTGGGACATTTTCTGCCATTATTTCTGTGAAGAGGTCATTTAATGGTTTTTCCAGCTTTCTCCATTATTCTAATCAGTCATGTTTTTTTCATGTTTTTCTTTGCTTAGTCCTGTAGCTGCTGGACTGATTTTTCATGGTCTCTTGTGAGCTTTAACATATTTTCTTTCTACCTGCTTGTCACGTTCCTGTTTCTAGACTTGATACTCTGTCCTTGCCTCCATTCGGCCTACTGCACACACTTTCAGTGGGCTTTCTAGTCTCCTGCGTGGATGGCTCGATCTGCTTCGTGATCCCGTTTCCTGCCTGTGTTTGGCATCCATGGTTTCCAGTCTTTTCCTGAGCTCTCCCATTTGTTTATCTGTTTCCGCTTTAATGTCTTGCATTATGGTAGTTATTTCTTTTTGCACCTTAGATATTACTTTTTATGGCCTCTTTGGTGAAAATTGATTCATTGAGTATCTACAGCATGTAGTTTTGGAGCAGAAGACATGCTCATCATTAACATCACTGTTAGGTAGAAGTTACTAGGAAAAGCCAAGGTAAATTACCCTGGGAGTTTTTATGAGGAAGATTTTCATATAGATGAATAAAGGTGGGTAAATTATCCTCAATAATCAAGGGAAAATAAATATATGTATGAGTTCTACTTTTAAACGTAATTCAGAATTCTTATAAAGTTTAAGAAAATTTTCAACATTAAGTTTAGACACAAAAAATTTCCCAAAGTCTTTTTTTTTTTTTTTTTTTTTGTGGTACTGGGG
The DNA here is from genome assembly GCA_004027595.1 of Dinomys branickii. Lineage (NCBI taxonomy): Eukaryota > Metazoa > Chordata > Mammalia > Rodentia > Dinomyidae > Dinomys > Dinomys branickii. The sequence goes on along the minus strand of PVLD010010109.1, from coordinate 68,463 downwards.
ATCGAACTCAGGACCCTGCGCTTGCTAGGCAAGTGCTTATTCCACTGAGCTATATCCCCAGCCCCCTAGACACAAAAAATTTCAATCATGCTTGTTAACCTTATTTCATCAGAATTCAAGTAAATTAAGCTTTATCTGAAAGTAAAAACAAAATGAGTAAAATATGTTAAAATATATTCTGTCGTGATATATATCATCTATTGATAGTGTTAAAACAACCATAGCCTGTGAATTTTATGCTCTTTTTCCATATAGTAAGATGCCTTTTTAAATTTTATTTCAATTAATAAGTTATCTTTTTTGAAAAAAACTGTCTAAATTTCAAGCACTGTGCTTTGCATTTTTCATATTTTATCCTACAACAATCTTGTAAAGTTTATATAATTTATTGCTTCAAACAATACACGTGCATTTTATAACCAACTTCTGACATTTATATTACAAAATAGATAGCTAGGACTGCTGTTATGTCTTAGCAGGATTCAATGAATATACTTCCTAACTTTGTTACAAGATTCATTTAAGCACTATAGTTAAATATGAAGGGACAATCCCAGCTATTACATAGATATCAATATTTATCTTTGTGTAAGCTTTTTACAAAACTCATATATGGAGATGTTAGTTTTGATCTCAGAATAAGAGAAACAATACTGTTTCATACATACTTGTGTATGGTACATCTGACAGTAAATGGAAGGTCCTTCCCTGGTAGGGGCTTTTAAGGCAAGAGCCTTCGTGTGGAGGAAAATACTAAGGTAGTAGAAAAGGCTCACGAAGTAGCTTCTAGGGCGGCCATCTTGGGTGGAGCACACAGTATCATACCATAGCAAACAGCTCAGACTCTCTTAAAAGTGATGGTGCCCTTAACCAACAGTTTCTTAGGTTCTCTGTGATTATTTTTTAATTTGTTCTACCTCAGTGCAAAGGCTTTTTGATGCTCTACATTATAATTTCTCAAAGAAAATCAAGGTTTTACAGTGGAACAGAAACAAGAGGAGGAGGGAGTAGTATTAGCGACCCTGCACACTGTTAAAAAGAATGTGACAATCTTGGGGTGGGGTGGGGATCTCAGAATTTTAGGTTCAGCCTCACAGGCCAGGCACTAGCTTGTACAAGGCTCTCTTCCTTGATTAAAACTACAGGTTTGGCATTTCTCTCTAAGGGCAATGCTATTCTCGCCTAGAATTCACCTAACTCTCAAGAAGAGTCTCAAAATTATATATTAAAAGAATGGCTACAGTTCCTCTACTAATACTATACTTAGAGATAAAAAGAAAAATCTAAACCTGGTCTCAGTTGAGTCTGTTTTTCTAATGATAAATGGAGGAAATGATTGGTCTCCTAATTACTTGAAAAGATTATCCACGGTATTAAATTACCCATTATAGCCTTTTTAATAAGTATAAGAATACTACGGAAATATAAAGATATGATGTTAGCATTAGCTTGAAATCTGGGTTGAATCTATGATATCATCACAAGGAATTAAGATTTAAAAATTCCATTAATTGATTTATCTACATAATATAAAACAAATTATTTACATCAAACTTCATCTGATTCTATTTTTGAGGAGGAGGTAAGGGATAAAAATGACTAACCAAGTAATTGTTCTAACTCATATGAATCCAGTTGTACAACTGTAAGTGAAAAAATTAGTTCAAGTCTTCAGACTCTATTTTAGTGTAGAAAAACTTTCCTAGAAGAAAATTTCCACAATATTTCAAATAGCTATTTGAAATATTTCTAAGCTAATTGCTAATTGCTAACCTATTAAGTTTTCTACAGTTAGAAATAAGAAAACATTTCTAAATTTATTTATTTTACTTTATTGGTTCTTAAACATTAGTAAGCAACAAAATTTCCATAGCTCGTGAAAACACAGATTCCTGAGCCCTACTGCTAGTGTTTGGTGCAGCTAGTTAGGCCTGAGTTGAGTATCTGTGTGTCTAGCAAGTTCATGGGTCTGCTGAATTTCCTGGTTTGGTGATCACACTCTGAGAACCAGTTTTAATATCTATTTGCTTTAAAATATTAACAAAAAAGTCTCCATCATATTTATATATTTAAAAGTTATTTTACCTGAAAGTATATTATTAAATTTTTAGATAATGTGGAGAGCATTTTTTCCAACTGAAATCAAAATAACATTTACTTCTTATATTTGATGATAGTGCCCCCAAGTGGATGAAAGCATTACCATCAAGCGAGGAAAACAATTCTCAAAGGACGCAGCTGTATAAATTTCTTTGTATTTGTAAGAATTCTCAACCTTAGGCTTTACCTGATGCATATTCAGTACATGTCAAATAATTAAATACCACAAACTTTCTTAGAAAGGACTACCATTTGTGTGCCTCGAGTTTTATTTATCAAACACAGACAGTGGGCTGAGGAATTCTCAAATTTCTTTCTGCTTTTAAATTCTACACTGGTCTGAAGTAACCACAAATCCTATTTTATAGTAAAATAGATTATAAAGCAATAGCAGGGAAAACAGTGTTATTCTGTGTTCTCGAGTTCTTCTCTACCCTACAGCTCCTCAGAGTCGTGATGGTACTGCAGTAACTCACTTAGGGCTCCAGAAGAAAATGGTTCACAGTAAGCCATTGAATGTGACACAAGGGGACTAAGTCAGCTCAGTGAGACACCCACTTCCCCCAGAGTAGTTACATATTTGTGCCAAGATCCTAGAGAGATTTTTTTTTAAATATAAGAAAATTTTCTTTTTAGGTATGTATTAACTTCAAAAAATTTATACCATAAAACACTAGTAAAGAGGCTTGGAACATATTGATAATGAGTATTTTTCTTAATAATTTTCTTACCTGTATGTATCTCTCTGCCTGCCTGCCTCCTACCAACTAGTACTTCTATACTTATTTATTTATTTGTATTATTCTCTTAATTTTAGAAAGACCTTTTAATTTTAAACATATCTCCATAGGCTCAAGTTTTTGTAACCACTTGTATCAACTCATTCTGCATGAAAGAAGGACAGAAAATCAAACTCAGAAACATGCCCTTTTGTGTTTACCTTAGCTGCTTATGCACATGCATTTCTCATATGAAATACCTAAAAAAGTCTCATGCTATTTTATACCAATTAACAAATTGTTAACATGTCATCTTAATAAAAAAGCAATTGATCTAAATAGAAGGGCTAATTAAATGGAGTAAGATAATTACACGATTCTCAATGTGTAATCAAAAACTATGGCTGGAAGTGTTTCACAATGTTGTCTTTTTGTTTTCAAGTATCTGCCTATCTGCAAAATTCTAATCAGTGTATCCATATGCATAAAAGACAAATCCAGTGCAGATGTTAATTTGTTGCATGATAGAAATCAGGTGTTCAATTACAAATAATAGGGTGTATGAGAGAATTCCAAGATTTCCATTTAGCTGAACACATACATGTTAGCTTGCAAATGATGGCAAAGCGTTCATACCGGACTTAGCTATTAACATGCGCCCAAGGCATATCACATTCAACTTCTTTATTATCTTCATTATATAATATTCACATCTTCAGCCCTGGGTGTTACCTAATTTACCAGTGATTTAGGAACTTGAACATTTGCTGATCTAAATTCTATTTATTGTACTTAAATTCTTTTAAAATGATTTTTATGTTTACTTAAATTCTGAAGCACTAAAATGGGAGAGATTTTGTTTTCTAATCTTACATTAAAACAATCAAAATCATTTTTTGTTGTAAATTCAACTCCTTGAAATAGTTTTACCAAAAACATTTAAAACATGCCAATCCTGATTTATTGATGGTTGCTCATCATAGGATCTAAATGATATTTTAAAAGTAGCCAAATAGAATCATGTATATTTACTGATCTAAAAGACATTATGCAGGTTTGGTTTTTATACAAAGTCACAAACTTAAGAAGTCTTTTAATATATTTACCATGCTAGAGACTGATAACATTCTCAGATGACAAACAAATGTCAGACTGATGCCAAATTACTGTCCTAAATCAAGATCCCAATATTTAAGAGTTTAAAAATTAGTTACTAAATAGCTAATAAAGTCATGTCTCAAAAACTTTAATGTCAGATAACCACAGAAGATACAACAGAAAGATTATCTGATTAGATGACAGAATAATAGCAGTACACATCAAAGGGGAGCTAAATATTTTACAAAAGAACACAACAAAGTTCAAAATGTACATTATGTTTTAATTCCTTGCATTCTATTGTTTCAATGAAATTGATCTCAAAATATGTGACTATTTATGACCCCTTTCTCATTAACAAATATGTGCTATTTCTCAGTATGTGGCAATTAACGGTCTCAAAAGTTATTAATCAGAAAAAATGAGAAGAGACCCTTTCTGTAGACCAAGAGATGCAAAATGATGATCTGATGACCTTATAGCCAAATTTGGTTGCAGAGGTGCTTTGAGAATAGAGTATTTAAAACGATCTATTTTGGAATTCTTTTTGAGGGGCACAGTCTATTGATTTCTACCAGCCTAACTATTCTACTTCTCTTGAATTTATACCTAATCACTTCACACATGGATTTGGCTTGCCTAGCCTTTGGCATCATTTGACTATTGTGAACTCCTAGTGTGATCACTGGAGAAGAAAATACATTGCACATTATTAGCAGTGCCTGGTGGTTTAATGAACAAATTATGGAATCAGACAAACTTAGGTTCAAATTACGGTCACTTTCTAGCTACTTGACTTCAGGTATGTTGCTTAACTTCTTCATGCTTCAATAATCTGTTAACTGATACCTTAAGACCTATCATATAAACTTACAATAACTAGAAAAATGTATTTTAAATTCTAGATACTACGAATGTGTTTCAAGTAATTATTCTGCTTCATTTTGATGTGAAAATATAAGAAGTCACTCAATGTGTCAGTCTGCTAATTACTTAGTATAAAATAAATGAGTATAGTAATCTAAAAGAGTAATTTTCCACTAGGTAATGAATATATGTTTTATATTTAAAATGCCTCATAAAGAAAACTTATAAAGATGCTTTCCAATATGTTCACCTTACTTTCATACAGCAAGTACAATGGCAGAACTATACTATTAATACCTACTGCTTGTTCCTTTAAATTAGGAAAATAGTACCATCACTGATGAAAACAATTATGTATATATGCATTAGAAACTTTGCAAGAATTTTATGGCAAATTAAAGATGTTATTTGAAAGCCTAATGGTAAGACTTGTGGGCTGACACTGAGATTACTATCAGTAAAAGTAATTTATATTTTTAGAGCCTTTTATGACTTTTGCAAAAATTGTGCTATAAATTATACTTGCACTTTCCCAATCATAGTTGAAAGAAGGATAAAAAAGCCTGAGAGAAAACCCTACACTAGCCAGGCACACTGGTGCACACCTGTAATTCCAGAACACAGGACACTGGGGTAACAAGATCACCAGGAGTTTGAGGCCAGCCCGGGCTACATAGAGAAGTGAGGTCAGCCTGCACGACACACCAAGGCCCTGTTTCAAAAAACAAAACAAAACCCTACATTATTAGCATCATGCTCTGAGATATCTGTATGTATGTGTGTGTATAAACAATGTACATAGGTCTTAAATAGTCATTAATGAAAAATTATGAAACTGAATATCTATAGTACAATATATCTAAATTTAAGACATACACACAAAATATTACACATTTTACCAATAAATGATATTCAAATATGTACTATCAACTACAGATCGGTTACCTATGTGGACAGAAGCAGAATTAAAGATTAGAACAAGAATGGAGTGGTCGCGGTGGGGATATGGCACAGCTTCTGCCTGGCAAGGTCAAGGCCCTGAGTTTGATTCTCAGTACTTAAAAAAAAAAAAAAGAGAGGAATGTTTACAAAGAACAAAGGACAGGCTGGTGGGGCTGGGGATATAGCTCAGTGGAATAAGCGCTTGCCTAGCAAGCGCAGGGTCCTGAGTTCGATCCCCAGTACCGCAAAAAAAAAAAAAAAAAAAGGACAGGCTGGTAAATGGTGTGCTGTGGATTGAGGAAAAGGAGCCCTGAATTTTCTGTGTCTCAAATTCTAAAGAAGCGATCAGGGCAGATCCGCCCATAGCTTCTGTAACAAATATAATTGGATCCAAGTTACACAGAACAAACATTTGAGTATCATTAATTTTGCAGTTTTCATATGTAAATCTTAAAATTTTTGAGTCAAGTATAAGGCATGACTTCAGCTTTATGTAATAACCTTGGGAAGGAAAACGTTTTCCTTTTTCATGTTTTTATTTTCACATTTTCACTTTTTCTACTATGTCCTTAATCTTGAGGAAACTTCACTCAATGATTTAACCATGGGTCCAAATGTTTCTGGTCATACTTGTTACTTGAGTTCTGTATTGTTTTTATAAGTTTATTATTTAAACTCAACTATATTTTTAGATTTGAAATTTAATTTGAAATTTAAAAGTTCACTGAATCATGACTCATTTGTAGATGTTACTACATAGCGGTAACAGATTTTGTGATTCATATGTTATTCTGTAAGCACATGTTAACATCATTTATAAAAAGATTTTCCCCAATTGTGATAAATGCTGAAACAAAATAATGAAAACAAAAAACAAAACAAATCCCCCCCAAAAGTATGCAAGCAATTAAAGAATTTAACTTAGTAGCAATTTTAAAACCATACTTTTAAAATACTAAACTTCATTCTTTCAAGTTCAATAACCCAATAAAAAAATCAAATTATACCAAATTAAAGAGATATTTAAAATTTTATGATTGTTAACCTTTCTTAACCATGAATCATTTTAACAAAGTCTATTGTAGGTATGTTCACGAATTTGGAACTAAATTTATATCATAGCTCTTACAAATATTCAAACTAATTATTTCTGAATGAATATAGAAGGACACTTTAATTAGTAATGCGTCTCCTGGCAATTAAGATTCTCTTGCTTCTCTCAGCAATTAAAATGGCAAAGCATATTATTAAGGTCCCACGATTCTTCATAACTCTCACTGACAATTACCATGGGAAATATTAAAGGCAAGATCATAACTCTAATCTAGTCACTGAATATTTGGTTGTAGGATAAACATCTTCTCCTTCTTGCCTAATAATTTTTCATTTGACTTATATTGCCTATCAATCATTAGTGCAATTTGTGCTCTGTATTGAAAAGTTCAATTTTTCAAATTATATGGCTTATTACAATCAACCGATTTTGTAGAAATGGAAGGTGTAGGGATAATTTTTAATTAGGAAATAATTTTTAACCCATTTATTCATGATATGACTTTAATGATCAGAACAATAAATACATAGAGAATACTTAATGCTGGCAAAAAATATCAGTGCTAGAAACATGAATCAACTAAAATGACTGTATATATTAATAAAGGTGCATGCAGAAAATAATGATATATGGACAAACTATAGGTGAGGGTGGAATAAAAGAAATACTTTTAATTCTTATGCCTAAAGTATATTTTTAAAAGTGCTATTATGAGGTGACTGCCTTTATTGATGCTCTGATAATTCTAGATTCTAAAATAAATTATATTATTACTGTACTAAGAAAACATCCTCAAGTTGTTAAATATACATCATAAAACTAAAAGCATAGTATTTTAAGTGTAAACAGTAATGTAATGATTTAAATTGATAACAGTGGAAGTGTACTACTGTTCATTACATGTTTGACAATGTTTTAGGCACTTTAGCAACACTAATTCATCTAACCCCCATAGCAACCTTTTAAAATATGTGATTACTGCTGGCTGTGGTGGCACATAATTGTAATCCCAGCACTTGGTAAGCTGAGGCAGGAGGATCATGTTGCGTTTGAGGCCAGCCTGGGTTACGTAAGAGAGCTGAAGCCTAGCCTGCACTATGTAGTGAGACCCTAGTTCAAAAATAAAATAAAATATGTGATTACTGTGTTTTATTTTACAGATATAAATGAGGGGGGTTAAATTACTTGCTCCAAGACACCTCATGTTAGGGTTGTATCTAGGCACACTGGATGCTCACTGCAAATAAGCTGTAAGTTATGGTATTGCACTGTCCTTTAGTAAGCTTCAATTTATGTATCAACACACTTAATCAATTATTCATGTATTTCAATTTAAAAACACCTTGCATCCCCTTTCTCTCAAATAAGCTCCTTAGTCTAATGGCTAAATTTTAATGGAACAATATATGGCTGGTTGTCTATAAGTGTAAGTTTGGAAGGTATACGCAGGTTTTATGAGATATCCATAATTATCTTGCTTAAAATCAATGTAAAAGCTAACCTTCCTCTCTTTGAATAAAAGGGCATAATTATGTCTGATGGAAAAAGAGGTATTTGGGGCATAACATTACCCACACTTTCAACAATATCATTACTCTTTTGCTTTATAACGGCTGTCTGATTCACTCCATTGTTTTATGCACCTGGGGAGGCCCAATCTTTACTCTAGTGAGTGAGTTGTTCTGCCTTGATCTTCTCTTTATCATGCCAATATCTATCTGATCACTCAGGTTGGATCAGTTTTCTTTTTGGAGTTTTTCACATTTCATAAGATTGAGTGACCCTTTTTTACCTTTCTTACAACATTTCCTTCTTTAACTTAATAAATAGTGGAAAACACATGGTTCTCAAAATAACTACCTACAGACAAAACATTTGCAGTGACTGCCATCATGGGTTTTACTGTGGCACACTCACACGGGTATACAACATACTGATGATTTCCACCTCCACTACTACATCCTCCCTTAGTTCTTTCCTCTTCCGTAATACTCTCCCTTCTACTCTCTACTCTACTCTCCCCTCTCCCTTCTACTCTCTCCTGAGTCCACATATGAGAGAAAACATGATACTTGCCTTTGGTTTATTTTACTTAACATGATGATGTCTAGTTCCATCTATTTTCCTGCAGATGACGAAATGATTTTTTTGTTCTCGAAGGATGAGTATTCCTCCACTGTGTTTATGTGCCACACTTTCCTCACCCATTCATTACCTGATAGGCATGCATCTAGAGTGTCTCCATGTCTTAATTAACATGAACTTTTTTGCAATAAACACAGGTACACAAGTATCTCCATAGCTGGCTGACTTTAATTCTATCAGGAATATACTGCAACATGGGTGGATCTAATGGTAGCTCTATTTTTACTTATCTGAGGAACCTCTTTTTCGGTTATTGTTTTAAAATAATCATTGTATATTTTTCTTTCACCAAATAGAGTGACCAAAGAAAACAATACCCAATTTACTTGGCAATATTCTTGAATGTGGGTATATAATCACCTTCAAGAAGAGTAAAGTAAGTGAAATCAGACTCTGAAGAGACAGAGAACAATCCGAATCAATAGGCTTTCCTAGGTTCCCCAAGTTTATCAGGATTAGATAACTCTTCCGTCCTCCAATCAGACACTGCGTTACAACCCATAAGTAGGACTCTTGGGTCCCACTTCTGATATCTCTTGTGTGATGTGAAATCTATGTTCATTAAATAAATTTGTATGCTTTCCTCTAGCTAGCATGTCTTTCTTAGGAGTTTTAGCCATAAACCTAGCAATGAATGAGAAAAGAAAACTTCTCTCCTAAGTAAGACATAAATATATGAACATTTAAGTATCCAAAGAAGATAATATGTGACAAAAACCAAGAAAGATGGGAATTACTCACTGAAGAAAATACATATTGTTGGAGGAAATGTATATCTCTATGACTATTGATAAATTTGATAACTTTTAAAATTATCTTGTATGGATAAATATTCACATTTTCATCAACTGAGCAACCCTACTCCTAGGAACACTCTCAAGAGAAACTACACACACATGTACCAGGAGAGATGCATAAGAATGTTCACAGTGCTGTTGGAAACAGTGAAAATCTGAGACCCATTCAAAACTATTTTGATGGAATGAACAAATTATGTATACAGAAAGGCATATCATACAGGACTAGTTAGAGCTATAGTTGAATCTACACCTACATTTCTATCTATAACATATAATCAATGTGACATACAAAATGGGTCAAGAATTATGATCAATCTAATTGTGTGCATCTGCAAAATGAGTGGTAAAAATGAATAGGACTTCAGAGCAAGCCAGGTGTATCAGTCATGCATCTGGGGAGGCCCAATCTGTACTCACTCTAGTGAGGGAGTTGTTCTGCCTTGATCCTCTCTTTATTATGTCAATACCTATCTGTATCTTTCCTGTATACTATACCACTTTAAAAATCAGTGACTTGGAAAAACAATTCTTCATTTGATCTTAGCCAAAAGGCCAAGAAGCGATGAAAAAACAATTCTTATTTCTTATGAGCCTATAGCTGACTGACCAGTTCTACTGATTTGAGTTGGGTTAGGCAGGCCCCACCCTTGGCCTCTGGTCATCTCCAAACTACCTGGCTGAGCTCACTTGAATGTCTGAGACCTTGGTCAGGAAAGCTAGGCTGATGCAGTTCTACTTTTCTACTCATGCAGCACATATGCATCGTCATGGTGATGGAAGTGAGCAAGGAAAGAAGAGGAATTACAGAAATGTTTCTTCAAGCCTATGCTTATGCCAAGCTTAATGCTGACCTATAAGCCAAAGCAGGTCACATAGCAAAGCCCAAGGTTGGAGGACAAATACAGGTATACTGCAAAAGGGATGGATTTAGGGAGCCCATTTATGTAATTAGTCTACCATTTGTAAAGAGAATTAACTATGGCAATACACTTATCTTTTTTGATATAGCAGATATGATCAACTTACTAAAACTATTTTACATAAGGCAAATCTAGGAAACCAGAAAGGAGGCTGTGAAACACCCACCCTCCTGGGGCCTGAGGGCAAGTGAGAGGAAAGACAAAGGGCCGGGAAGGCTGTCTAGTGGAGTCAAGGAAAATGCCTAGCGTAGAGGACTTCCACAACTTAATGATTCAAAGTCTGTCTTGTTCATTATACTGTAACAAAGTGGTGAAGTGGGACTGATTTCAGGCCAGAGACTCTACTTGTGTAAACTGACCCAGCAGTGTCTTAAAATTAGCTGAGGAGTCTGTTTAGAAGGAAAAACTAGATTAATAATAGAGAAAATATACTACTTTTCTTGGAACATCTATGCTAGTTTGATAAAACATGTAAGCTAGTGCTAGACAGGTAATGATGGGTTAAATAAGGATAGAAGAAATAAACTGACTTAGTGAGCACTTTAAAAGTATAGGAACTGACTAGATGCTTCGGGTCTGTGCTGGAGAGGCACAGCACAGGGAGGGAAAGGAGGAAAGGGAAGAAAGAACAGATGAGGGTAGATTTTTGAAAAATCTGAATGATAGGTTAAAAAATTTGCATTTAATCCCACAGGCAACTGGGAAGCACTACTCATATTTTTGGTAGTGACATAAACAGTATTTTTAAATTCCTGAGTGGCTTGAAAAAAACAAGGGAACGCAAAAAACTCTACAAAAAAATAACTGAACCCAGCTTTTGTTCTCATAAAAGAGACTGAATTAGGAATGGCAGAAGAAAACAGGGTTTCATTTTGAGAAACACTACAGAAAGGTAAACTAGTGTGTGAAGAGAAGTAGAACATTAAAGATGAACCTAAAGATCACTCTAACTGGCAGAGGGTGAGGCTGCCAGTTTCCTAAAGTGGAAGGAGCTGATACTCAAATTTTTCTGCTGTTTGGACTACTGCCGTATGCTTCTATTCCACTGTCAAAGGAAATGAATTTTTTTCAGAAGCATTACATAAAAAGTAATGGCACTAACAAGATACTTTTTTCCAGCAATAACAAAGATTCTTTTTAAAAACCACAGAACAAGGGTGTGCTGTTTCTCTCTGGCCTGATTAATTTTGTGCGATTGTTAGGTATGTAAATAATATTTGAGTGAATGAGTGGAAATTTTAGTAATTAGAAATCTTTTGCTGTTTCTGTTTATGTCATCAATAATGGTATACTCAGCTGTGATATTTATTTTTATAATCAAACACACATCCATCCAGCTCAAACAAATTCATTTCACTATTTTCCCATTATTCAGCTGCAATAGTCTTCAGGCGCTTCCAGTACCACCTACAGAGGGAGCTGTGGCCATGAAATTATCTTCTATTACCAATACCCCATTTAACTGATCTACAGTTATGGTCATCTAGAGGAGTAGAAAATAGTTCTTATGACTCTCTTGACTGTATGCTATTATTTATGGAAATAATGCTAGAATTGTATACATAAATAGAGAAGCTGTGACTTTTAGAATGATTCTTTATAATATTTTCTGTACTTTCAGACATTATCCTGAGGCCTACAATTTTCTACCAATACCCATTTTCCTCCCTCTGGAACTGTGCCATTTCATTGTATTCTTGAATTACTCAGAAGCTAGGTCTGCTGCCACGTGTGCTGGTCAGACCCTTGGCTGTCATGGCCACGCTTCTTCTGTCTTTCCAGTTGTACAGTCTCCAGCCTCCAGCACCCTTCCTGGTGTCAGCCCTGCTGTGCTCCGACTGGCTGCCATCTCCATACAGCCCGGTAGCAGTCAGCCCTCGCCTGCTGGCACCCTCCTGTCCTCCTTCCCCACTGTGGGTCCCGGACTCCAGTCTCACACTGGTGATTACAAAGCTGGTCTCTTCTCTACTCCTCCTCAATTTTTTGTCTACTATTGAGGAGAATAGTTTCATAAAGTAATTTTTAGTCTATTTAAACGCAGTAAAAATGTTCTCTAAATAGAATTGCCAGAAAAAATTTTGAAAAACAGAATTTCATGAACCAAGGGTTACTATGGTATAGTCAAAGCAAATGATTTTTATTGATGCCACAGACAGTGATGATAAAGCTCAAATGTAGTGTTTATATTTTTGTCTTACACATTTGGTAAGTATTCATTATAAAATACATTATTACTATAAAAGTAAAAATATCAATATTGGAGTGTATTCTTACCCAGAAGAAATGTTGCTAAAATTCTTTATGTTCCAAAAATATATCATAGAAACTAGATATAAATGTTGACTGACATTTTCTATTAGAAATTTAGGGGCTGGGGACGTTTAAATTCATATAGCTCAATGAATTTAAATTTAAAGCCTGAAAAACAACACATTTTATAAGACAGTCTTTAGATTTAAAGGAATATAAAAATTTAGAGACTAAGCAATGTCCTGTAATTCTTCTGGGCCAATAATGTTTTGAAACATTCTAACAAATTTTTATCTTATAGTAACCCCAAGATAGAGTTAGTACTATGGTACTAACTAGTGCTGTAGTAGATAGCACTGTAATTTGAAGTTTAAATGCAACGGAATTGTGAATGTAATTTCTGTAGTCTTCAGAAAACATTCATTTGTTCATCCTACAGATATTTAGCTTCTATGCAGTGCTAGGCAAGATTCTAAAAATTGAGTTTAAATACAACTATAAAACAAGCTTGCTATCCTATGGGAATTACATAGTTTGGGAACTAGTCCATAGCAAATCAAAGGTAGGAAGACAACATTCTGGTTGGAGAGGTAATGACAAATATTAGCCAATGATTATATCAAGGGCAACAGTGATAGTTTAAAAAATAATGAAGTCATTTACAAGCAGAGAGAGCTGGCATCAGAGAGAAATGCCTGTATAAGGGGGGCAAGATGGCCGCTGGTGGAGATGGAGGTAGCGAGCAGACTGAAGCGAGGGTGAGCGCACTGCAGCAGAGGCAGCAACATCACAGGACTTCAGATCTCAACAAGGCTAATCTTTACCAGTAATTATTTTCATAAAATATTAGTATATATAATTAGACTAATTATTCAATTACATGAACATCTTGGGTGTCATGGCAACCATAGAAGAAAAGTTTTTCAGACATTAAGTATTCAGAAAGCTGTTCAGGTTTATCAAAGCTTCCTTAAATAAAGTGCATTTAACACCAAAATTTAGGCTACAAAAAAGCATCTGAGATAAAAGTACAACCAACATATTTAGTATGTAAAAGTGAGAGCAATAGGGTATTATAAAACTGGACATATTTTAGTACCACAACTAATAAGACCTGACAGAATGACAAAAGATATAAAAATTAAGTCATAATTTATTGATTTAAGCAAAAAAGTTGCACTAAAGCATATAAAAAGTATCATTAGTAATTTAAATATGCATTCAAAGCATATGCAATTTTAAAGAATTAGACTCCATGAGATTAAAATAAAAGGACTATCATTAAATATGAAATAATCTCCAGATATTCTTCTTTAGAACCTGACCTTCTTGATCAGATAGGTCACTTAACTCAGTTGCTCAGGCATGGTTCAAAACCTACAGGTAGTAAGCCCACTTTTCTCCTATGGACACAGACAGAAGCCAAAATAAAGTTAGAAAAATAAACTTACAAATAGATGCAAACTATCCCTCTGGTAGCTGTAATACCTGTTAAATAAAATTGTTAAAACCTAACAATTAAGCAAAGGGCCCAATAGAGGACATCCTTTTATACTATGAAAAAGCAACAGAGGATTTGTACATTTCTATTTTCTCATCTGCCTTAAACATTGTTTTCTGAACAAAGCCTAAAGATGTATTAAAACTAAGATTGCTAGTATTGAATATTTTACTGTATCTTTATGAAAAATGGTAAAAGAGGATTTATGTTTAAACTGATTTGAACATTGTACAATGTATACATGTGCTAAAATATTATATGGTGCCCATTAATATGTACAATGTTTTTGTTTTTTGTGCACCAGACAAAACAAATTTAATTTAAAATTTATAAAGAGCAATTACCAATTTACTAATCACTATTAGTTAACTGAACAGTTACTGCGTAAACAGCTGCAGAGTCATATGCTATATGGCTATCTCACTTCATGCTCAGGATGACCTAATTTAATGACAGAAAAAGCACAGACTGAGAGAAGCTAAATAACTTGGGGGCAAATTTAAAAATAAATCATAGAACTAGTTTGAATGTAAGCTGGTCCAACTTCAAAACCTCTATACTTAACCACTGTAAATCTGGTTTCTTATTTATCAAAATGTTCTTAACAAGAATAATTTGTTGTGAAAATAATTTATTTCCATCTTGCCTAAGTGTATGAGTGTTTCCATCTCAGTTTTTAAAGATGTGTCTAATTTTAGGTTTACAGTAATCAATTAAAAGAAATAGATTTCACAAAAAAACAGAGATTCTAGTTAATAACAATGCACTGTATTCTTGAAAATTGCTGGAAGTACATTTTAAGTGTTGTTACCACTTCACACAGTTACCAAGTGTGTGAAGTCATGTGTGTGTAAATTAACTTGGTGAGTTATTCCATAATTGTATATATACTGTATATTCAAAACAACATATACATGATAAATACAAATGATTTTTAACTGTCAATTTAAATGAGTAAATGAATGAATGATGGCAGGTGTTTAAAAGAACTGAAACAGAGTTCAGGGCTAGAAGGAACCTGAAGATGAGTCATAGCTGCAGGACACAGTGGTGAGTAATGCTGTGGGCTAGACAGCCACTCTCCTGTACACGTTCTGTAGAGCAAGGTACTGCTCCCTCCTCTAAACAACTCTACCACGAAGGCTCTACACCATTTTCACTTTGGCTTTGAGAAAACTGAGGCACAGAGAAGTTCCATAACTTTCTCAACACTCCATAGCAACAGAGAGAGGGAGCAAGGATTTGAAGCCAGGCAGTCTGGTTCTAGAGTTCATACTGCTCAACAACAACACCCCTTTAAAGATTAAATAGATAATAGTCTTTCAGGATTTGTATCAAGGAATACTCTCCTATTAATTTCCTTAATAATCAGATTTTTAGTAAAGCAAATTTAAATACTTTTAATTAAAATAAAACCACTTTATTTTGACAACTACATTTATTCATTATTAAAAAGTATAACCATATCATAAAAGACATGGGAAAACTTTCACCCCAGTTTCTTATTTAGTGTCTCCCTTTTGAATTTTATATATGCATCTATTTTTAATACGTAGTATCAGAGTACATATAATTCTGTAGCATGTAATTTTAAAATTAAGCATATACAGTGGAAACCTTTCACAGCCATCAAGCTTCATGCATCCTTTCCTTGCTTTGTGAGGATTCAAGTAAATTCCCTCCTCTCTCATCTTGCTCTGTGGTGCCCTCACTTTGACTACTTCTATTCTCCCCAGTGCAGGCCTCCTCCACATGGCACTGACATGGATGAGTAAACTGTGTGGTTGGAGAGGCCAGAAAGGATTTATAAATCATAAATTTGGGGGGCCAAGGGAGCCTTTCATATTTTCTAGTCTGCTGTCCCTTTCAGTAACTGATGAGACTAAGGAAAAGACACATATGCTGACACATCAAATTTAACCATAGAAATGATACTAAAAGCACAAGAGACTTGATTCCTAAGCTAGTGCTTATCCTATATACTAGTACTGCCATCCTATCACGTGTGCCAGAGGATGACCAAAATACATTTAAAACTAAGTCTAAGTTTCTTTACCACCAGAAGTTTTGCTTTATTCATCCAGTGCTAATATTTTTGAACATCTAAATATATGTGAAAGAATAAAATAGGGCTATATTTAATACAAACTTTTCATAGTAAGGCCTCAATTTAGAAAATAAAACTATTCCATTATAATTCAGTACATTAACTGTTATAAAATTATAATAGTATTCCTAAGTACTTTTCACTTAATAAAGTATCCCAATTTAATTAAGTTACATTATGGGTATATACAGTCTGCTTTATTAAATAAATAAAAAAGATGTTGCCATATGTTTAAATTATCTGGCCTAGAAGAGTCTCTAAGGTGCTCAGGTATGATACTGGAGTATATTTTTAAGAGACAGTGAGAGGAAGAGGAGGAGGAAGACAGGGAACAAGTAACAGGAGGCAAAAGGAGAAGAGGCAGGAGAGGGAACAGAGAGCAGAGAAAGGGAAAGAGGAAGAGGGAAGGATTCAGTTCATGAAAAATAAAAGAAAATAAAGTATGTTGAGGTCTTCCTCCCCTGGAGGAGAGTCTGGAAAAGCCTGCTGAATGAAAAGATGAAGTCTGAGCTTAAAGTTAAAGGCAAACCTCAGACAGCAGAAACCAGAGAAGTACAACACACTAAAATATTTGGTTTAATGATTATTGAAATTTTGCTTGAGAATGTTTCTACCAATTTATTAAGCACCAACAAATACAGTTCTTAATGATTTAGCATGTAGAAATCATGAATATCCAGGCATTTGGAAAGGCAAAGTGGCTTTTTGAGTTAATCATCTTATTCCAAGTGACAACTATGTTAACTATAGATAGAGACCAAAGGTAGACATCTCTTCTGTAAGCTGAATTTGGAAAAAGAAGCTATCACTGCTTAAGAATCTAGTAAACACTTGGTCAGAAGTTTTGACAAGGTTATGAGCGAGATTTCTGTGAAATTTGCTAAGCCAGACTGAAGCATATTTAACCTGGGAAGGCAAATTGACCTATAACAGTTTCAGGTGAAAGATAGCAAATTATGGTTATTTTATATCAGGGAATGCAGGAAACTCTTTGTAAAAGATAAGTTTTAAATAAGAAATCCATCTTCTCTGGGAAAGAACAGAGCTGTCCTTTTTTGTAGGGCTGGACTGTCCAGGCAAATTCCTCTTAGATATAATTACAGTTTTTCTCTCTTTGCTCATTTAAATTAATTGAAGATCATAAACCTTAACTCAGTCACAAAACAATGAAACTTTACTAGAAAGCAGCCAGTTTACTTTCTGAGTAGGTGTGTGGGTGTGCACCCGGCCTGAGCGCCCTCTCTCTGGGTCTACATGGTCAGGTACCAGGTCACAGTAGTAGCACGGGTGCCTGGTGCTTATCTGTTCTTCCTCTCCAAAGCTCAACTGTTCTCTCTCCTCTGCACCAGGTGATTTTCCCTGTGCGTTTCCTGCCTTTATATAAAATATACATAAAACTAGAGACATATATTTGTGACCATTTCAAAGTTTTTCTATGCACCCTTTCTGTAAACAAATGTAAAAGGAGCTGAGTATAACACCAAAAGAGATGTGAGATGTATATGGCAATAATTTTGCTAAGATTTCACCTTACCAAGTCTTCTCTGTTTTAAAACTCTTCCTAAGTTATATATTTACCACATTTCATTCACTTTTTACTATGCAACTAATCAGTTACATGCAAGCTTCTGCTAGATTGTGGTTATAATGCTTCTACATATGTAAAAGCCGATTTAACTTTCTTCTCCTTTTTATAGCTTTAATTGTCACAATAGTTATTTATTTTATGAGTTCCATTTTATTCTACTTTTCTTTTCACTGAGAAAATAACCTTTCAGTTAGGAAAATAATTTCATGTAATAAATGAATTTGTGCGTTTCAAATTAATACTGCTCTTTAGCCACTAGGTTATGCTAAAGTACAGCCCATTCCTTTAACAACACTTGTATTTTCAGCTATGCGCACAAGCAGGAAATACATTTAAAAGGCAGATGTGAATCACCCAAGTCTTTCAAAATCGAACTGGTAATTCATTTAACGAATTTATCTAAGACTTTCTATAATTTGTTTACATGAAATATTCCAGAAGAATAAATGAATCCAATGTTTTGCTAAGTATGTTTGTGGTAATGCCCAGTTTGATTTAAAAGAGTAGAACAATCATTGGGCTTAATTTATCAAAATTAATGTCTGATTTGATCTGCAGGCAGTTCGCCCTACTTAAAAAATAACTGTATCTACAAGTAATGGACTGATTAGTTATTAGAAACAAGAACTGCAGATGAAATATATATTATTTTCTGCCTCAAAAAAAGATATTTTTAAAAGACAATAGTTGGAAACCAAACACCATTTAATTTTCAATGTTTTTTACATTAAATTATACACTATTTCCTGTAAATTATTTTTAGACCCATTTTAAGTTTGAATTTACAAGTGCTGCTTATTGTCATATTTGAATTTTTTCTTAAATGCTGAGGAATATAATATTATCATTATTCATATTAATGTCTGTCCTTGGCTAAACACTGGGAAATACTGGTAATTCAACAGGCATAGAAAACTTATAGCTTAGTGAGGATCACATAAAGATATACACAACACTGATGCAATATTTAAGTGGGGGGATGCAGGGCTATATATAAATGATAAAGAAAACAATATACGCTACAGAAACGTACGAGATATGTATTTGTTGCCTGCATTATTGAAGAAAAGAATAGGTTTACAGTACTAGAGTCTGAGTGTTTTCAATTCTGATATGCTCTGAAGGCAAAAGCAGCAACCCTCCAATTTATTGTTTGATCTATTCAACAATTTTATCTGTAAGAGGTGTTTGCCATATTTTAAACATGAGTTAACCTTTCCTTTAAATTTGACTTGTCTCACTTTCAATTATTAATTACTTACCTGTTAATTATTCATTATAGGATGAATTATTGACAAAACACAATCCAGCCTCAAAGGAAAATGCTATAAATTTATTACTCTGTTATGTCATTACTTTGGTATATGTTAGAATACTGAGATGAAAATGTTAGCTGACTTTCTCTAATGTAATTTAAATGCAGTAAAATCTATGTACCTTAGAAAAAGATGAAAACAGTTATGTTGTGGGTGGAAACAGGTTTCCCACATGCAACAACATACAGGAGTGATATTCAAAATAATTAACACAATTCCCACACAGGCAAGAAAAGCTAGAACAGATGCCGTGGTAAAGCACCTCCAATGGCCCCAGCCCAGAGCCATCAACTGTAAAGACTTTATTCTGGTGAATCATTACTTCTAGTGTCAGCAGTAAGACCAGTTTTATTGAACTGCTATTATGGAATATGATATTCTCAATTTACAATTGCTATAGAATATGCAACCTAGCAAAAAGGTATCACAGTTATATTTATTGCTAGAATTTTTCACTCTGCATGCCATAAACTGTAGAGATATCTGACTGCCTGAAAAATACCGGGTAGTGTCTTTTAGCAATGGGAGATAACATCTGATACCTGGTTGCCATATACAGCATTTTTGTTCTGAATCCACTTCACAAATCTTGAACTTTAAGGATTTAATTGGGAGACTATGATATATTCTCTTTAGAGTTTATTCCTTCATTTGTAGTCTTGGGTAGAATTCAACTGCAGATTTATTACAAGGGTTCTAACTTAAAGAAATGAAATAAAAAGAAATTTCCATTTGGTATGAAGGAGTGAGTACTCTCCCCCATTAATCCCTATAAAGAACCTGTAATGACCACTGCTCTGAGCATTCCAAATTTAGAGCATTCCAAATTTAGAAACTGCTAGATTAGAGCAGGATTTCTTCCCACGTGAGTGCGAGGTTTCACTCTTGGTCCTAGGCCTCACTACTTGTCCAATATTCGTTCCTGGGACAATCGAATGCCTCGGAGGAATTCACCATAGAGCTCGCCATAGGTAGATTAAGAGGCATCTTGGCATTGTGACATAGCCCCGTTTCTTACTAGGCCATTCACTCAAAGAAATCCAGACGGAGTAAAACTGAGTGAAGAAGTATAGTTCTCATAACATACTGTATTCATTTGTGCTTAATTCAAAATTCTACTAGTCTCTAAGTACTTTAGAGAACTCGTTTGTGGTCTCTCTCATCTCAAAGCACTCCATAGCAACTGTGCTGAACTTATCATCATTTAGCTGAAAGCACACCCAAGACTTTTGCCTTTGTGTATGCTGTGTCACGAAGCTGGAATTTCTTTGCTTCTCACTGTCCACCTGCTGCATTCTTGCTTTAAGTTCCATTTAAAATGTTCCTATAGGCCTGTGATGTTACCTTCTGGTTAGAACCAAGGAAGTGCTCAATACATGTCTCTGCAGAAATTAATGGTGAACAGTCAGATGGCCTAATGAAAAAATTATAGAGATTAAATCTTAAGATTTCCAGGTGCATTATGAGCTGAATCAGACTTTACTTTGCATTAACACATTAAAAATGCCTTGATGTAGGTTATACAAAGTGCAGTTTCTTTTCTAAGAGCCTGCCATCTGAGGCACCCTTCTCTTCTGTGAGACCTACTCTGACACTGTGTTCCGCTGACCCAAACCAAGGGAGCAGTAGCTGATCAGAGACAGTAGCACTGCTTTCTCACACCAACTGCAGCATACCTATTCAATGACCCCTGTCAAGGCCCGACTTTGTTTTCCTTGATGTTTATCCAAACAATCCTTCTTATCTTCTGGGCCATCAGTGATATATGCTCTAATGTTGGTGATTTGGCTCCTAAAGCAGCAGACTCTTTTTTATAGAAAAGTTCACTGCAATACCTCAGAATTTCCTACATAACTCAGGTGAGCCATTTCAACAATAACTCTTCCCTCAGTAAAACAATAAAAATTCTCCGGTTCTTTCCTAATTCTAATGCCCATTCTTTGCTGGAATTCGCCTGTGATCAATTCTAAAGCATTAATCTAAGAAAGATCTAGGGTTTTAAAAACTCATTTTATTTAAGAGTTAAGACCTGTTTTCTTTCCAGATACAAGGGAAAATCAATCTTGGCCAGGATGGAGGCTGTCTTAGACCATGGCCGTCCCTGGCAGCAGTCCCTGTAGTACTGCTTGTCCTGGGGCAGGTCCATCCCCTTTACTACCTTTCACTGCCTCCCTCTCTACACTTATACAGTCTTTCAGGCTTAATGGAACCACCTTTCGGTTTTTATACATTCTATGAATATTTAACTATTTCTGGGACGTGATTGCCAGGCTTGTTGCAACTATTACCATATCTCTATTGCAAAGAGTACTTTTTGGCAGCTCCTTGCACACAGCAGCACTGCTTGTCAGTACAGCTAGTACGTAATACTAATGGAAACAAATGCCATTTTGCTGTCAACATGCAGCACACAGTTGTATTAATGACAAACCCATGTATTTAGCTATAAAGAAGTCCATACACTTAAAAAAATAATAAACATATATGCATTACATACAGCAGTACATAACAAAACTCTTACATGAAAGCCTGATATGCTGGTTCTCCCAATAAATTGACAAAAGTGAAACACTGGACTAAAACACAGTGGTTTGAAGGAGAAGCATTTCAAACACACTCACCCACTATGCTTCATATGTGGTGGTTTATCCATACGCACTGCCAGTTTAATTTTTAAGTCAGAGTCCTGACTATTTTTTGGAACTATCATTCGGTGTAATTCAGCTGACTTAGAGCTATTAGAAGTTGGATATAATATCACCTGTAAAGGATAAAAAGAAAAAGAAAAAATGTGTATAAGTTAATAATACAGTGTCCATGAATTGGAACTGAAACTTTTTCTATATATTTTCATATTTGGAGAAGGACTGTCAATGCCCAAGTGTATCGAATAAACCATTTGACTCACTCCCACTCTAGCAGGTAGGTTTTCAGTATTGATTTATTTATTTTTGACAAGTATGTGCATTCATATTATGACATAATGACTTTTCTTCCGGTGTCACTTCATAATGAATTAACAGCACAACAACACAAACTTGAATTGGTAGCTGAAATATATTTAGTGAATGCCTTCAGTACAATTTCGAGACTAGTCAACTTTTCAAGGCCAAAAAGTTTAGAAAGAAATGTCCTTAGAAATTACAGATAACATGCTTGATAAAGCCAGACCAATTATTGAAGTTGCATCTCACATTTTAATATTTTCAGTGAAAAAATTTTAAAGCAAATAAACTAATGAGAGTTAGAAAAGACTGATCACAGTGCTCTAGATATAACAAAGAAAGACTTGTCCTGATTACATGTTTTGAAAACTATTCAGAAGATATTATAGTTACTGAAAGTAATTGTTTTAAATGCAAATGCAAAATTATGAAGTGATTATTTTAACACTTCCCTTCATTAAGCAAATTCAAGAAACAAAAACCTGCTTTTCATAAATTAGGTGCTACACAGACAACACAATGCCCTTTCCCCTTTATTTAGTTTTGACAACATTTAAACATAGCCTATTTGTATACTCAAACTTTAACGTTTATTTTAAAATGGAGGTGCTATATCCTGAAATACAGAACAAAGACGCAAAGTGCAGCACATCTTAATTTTAACCATTCTTACCCTAAACCCACAGGAAAACTACATTAGGTTTACTTTGAATGGAAGGGCAGTGATGATGCTCAGGGACGCTGAGATATTCATAAAGTACATAAAGCAACTGAGTTTGTTGTGTCCCGCCCCTTTCAAAAGCCCTGTTTCTACATATGAGTGGAGATGCTCACTGAGAAATTTAAACAGTTCCCTCTTTCTTTCTATGAAAGGCAACATAATTATGAAAGCTTCTCAAACTGTTCTCAACTTGTGAGTGTTAAAATGTATGTACTATTTTGAGATATTTCTCAAACAGATCACTCTGGTGAGTTCCACATATCTATAGACTCAGGCACATACGGGACATCAAAGAACACACTAAATGCCATTTGCAATGTTCTCAAAATTATGATCATACTTAGAGTTAATTCATTATGACTGGTAAAAATCTCAAGGAAATATTGGACAGATCCTTTCTTAAGTGATAGTAAAGGAAAAAAATTAAGTTGATAGCTTCAGAATAAAATCAGTAGACCAGTCATTTCCAACTTACAAAATGACCACACAACCAGTAAAAATAAAAGTCAAAGATTAAAATAGCTATACATTCTCTACAGCTACAACATTCTAAGCCAGTCAGAAAAGCATTTCCTGTTTCTCCTTACCCACCTTTCTTTTCTAAAAATTATTTTATCATGAACCACTTACAGACTTTATTCTTTTTGAATGCTTCCTTCTCTGTTTATATAAAAATTGGTATAATTCTAAAAGTCTTATAAGAGAATATTTAAAATTTTTGAAAACATCTCTTTCTATAAATGCCAACAACAGGTTACTAAAGGTTCCAACTAATTAGTTTCAGCTGATCCACAAACTAAGGAACATCCCCATTCTGAATACTATTATTTCCTTTTATATATTAATTTATTCAGTAGTACATGTTTGTAATGCAAAATCATTATTTTCATTGTAGGTATTTGGTAAATGTACACGGCACATCTTAATGTTTTCATTTTGTATCCCTTTTCCCTCCAGTCCTTCCCACTTTATTTCCTGGTCTACTTCCCATTTGCAGTAGATCTATCTCCCTGTTTCCTGTTATTTTTTTATTTTGTTCTTTATATATCCTTTCTGTATCTCATATGTGAGAAATCACACAGGATTTAAGCTTGTATGTCTGATTTATTTCATGTAACATGTTTTTAAGGTACATTCATTTTCCTACAAATGGTTCAAATTGATCTTTCTTTATAGTATTTTGCTATGTATAAATACATTTTCTGGGACTGGGGATATAGCTCAGTCAAATAAGCACCTGTCTGGCAAACCTAAGGTCCTGAGTTCAATCCCCAGTACCGCAGAAAAAAACACAAAACATTTTCTGTACCTATTCATCTGTTAAGGGATATATAAGCTGCTTCCATAATTTGTCTATTATAAATTTTGTTTCTATAAACATTGGTATGCATGTATTGCTGTGATATGATATCTAAGTCTTTCAGGAAGATACCTAGAAGGGGAATAGTTGGCTCAAATGCAATTTTTATTTCTAAGTTTATTATTTTTTTAGGGAGTTAGCACTGGTAGCTGTGTTACATGTTATCTTCACACAAATTAACACAAAAACAATAAAGGAAATACCAAATTATAGAGAAGATAGCAGGTAATTAGCACTGGATGCTGTATTACATAATGTTATCTTCACATTTGTTACTCAGTTATACAGATGATGGCTTGTTTGATTAATCAATTTTCTCCACCCTCATCTCCGTTGTTCTACCACCCAATCAGTCATCTTCCCTCTGATAATAGCTGTACTTTTGGGTTTATTTACTCCTTAGGCTCTCACAACAGGAAGAGACATGGCTGCTTCAAATTATGCTATAACAGACATGGATGTACACAAATTGCTATGGCAGGAGGTGGAAAAGCACCCATGCTCAAAGACAGTAGGTAGGCAAGGAATCAGGTTCACCTTGGTCGAGCCCCCATTGATAAGCCCTCAAGGCCATGGGTCAGGTTGAGTTGGTGGGGTTACCCAGCGAACTGCCAAGCTTCCCATCAATACAGCACATCCGGAGGTCCAGTCGAGTCCCCAGGGTCGCCCAAGCAGACCACTGTGCTCTGCCCTGGCAAGGCTCTGCTGGGGACCCAGTTGAATCCACCAGTTGCCCCTGTGGACCACCAGGCTCCACCCTGGTGAGGCACTGTCAGGGGTCCAGTAGAGTCCATGGGGTCACCCCCAGCAAACCACCGGCCTCCACCCTGTCGCCACACTGCTGGGGACCCAGTCAAGTCCACGGGGTCACACCTGTGGACTGCCGGGCTTTGCCCCGTGGCAGTGCTGCTGGGGGTCGGTTCAGGTCTTCAGGGTTCTCATGTAGCCTGGAGGGAGACCCCACCCCTCTCAGGCTACTGTCAAGGCTTCCGGGTCCCCTTACAGGTCACTAGTGTCTCCCTGCATGCCACCTATTACTCTTTGGAGGCTATCCCTACCCAGCTAGAGAACCAGGTCTGCACCCTAGGTCCAGGTCTTCACCTCCTCCCACCTCTCGATCCTCAGCATTGCCCTTCCCTGCCCCTTGCAGCTGGGCATTGGGTACACTTACAATGCTGGGCATAAGTGGCATGAGGTCTCCCACACTCATGCTCACTGTGGTAGTCCAGGGTGTGTACTAAGTTTAGTTATTAGTTCTAAAAGAGAATTGGAGGATTGTCTCAGGTCTGCTGTGCAGAGTATGTTGTCTCTCAGACTCCAGGACTGCTTCTTTTCATGTAATTTCTTGCTATGGGTTCATACAAGGTTCATATATGCAAGCAGTATGAAGTCCCTCTTGGTGCTCATATTAGTAGTTTAGGGTGAGTCCTGAAGCCCATGGACTCAGCCCATTGCTGTCAGGGACACATGTTGAGTGCTTGGGCCACCAAGACTCAAGATGCTCAGAGAGGGAGTTCAGGGTGGGAACTGAAGCCCGGTAACTCAGCGCGTGCTTCCTGCTTGGTGTTGGAGTGAGAAGGGTGTGGGGCCGTGTGGTCCACCTCCATCTGCAGCTCTCTCTTATTGTGCTCCAGTTCTCTTAGTTCTTTGGCTGGATCCCTGGGAATTGCTGTGGCCCTGGGGTCTCTGCCACTGCTCTCTGCTGGTAGTTGCTCACACAGTGGAGAGGTAGGAGACCACAGCCTCGGGGCAGGCATAGAGCTGGGTGTGGTGGGCTGTGTAATGGTTGCTTTGACTCCGCCTTGCCTGCGGGCACTGATTAGAAAGATTGCTGCAGCGTGGGGATTCTGTTCTAGTGGCTGTTGTAACTTCTCATCCTCACAATGGGTTCGACAAACACCTCCTGACCGCCGTTGCCTCTTTTCCTGGCTGCGCTTTCTCCTCTCCAGTCCTGGACCAGCTCTCGAAACTCTGCTCTTACCTGGCTGAGTTGGGAGGCTCCTGTGACCATGGGCCTCCGAAGCTGAAGCTGTGACTGCCAGAATGAAGGAGCGGGCCAAGGGTGTGTTTGGAGCAGTGACTCCCTCCTTCTCCACCTCCTCTTTTTCCAACTGCGCCATGGTGGCCGTCCGAGCCTTTCCTCCAGGAGAGGTCTTGTTTACTCTTTCTCAAGGCTTCAATTCTCATTTCAGAGCCTTCCTGGGTTCAGGATACATATTTCTCTCCTTCCTGTCTTTCTCGTGTTGGTATATTCCAGGGTCTGGGTGGCCGTCCTCTGGGAGGATCTTTCTCTGCTGCTTACTCGGTCGCCATCTTTCCAAAAGTTTTTATTTCTAATTTTTTGAGGATTCTCCATACTGATTATGTACAGAAACAGACATGTGGATCAGTGGAACAGAACAGATGATGCAGAAACAATCCCAGGCACATTCATCCTCCTGATATTGAAAAGGAGGCCAAAAACATACACTGGGGGAAAGATAGGCTGCTCTTTAGCAAACAGTGCTGGAGTAACTGGCTATCCATATGTAGAAAACTAAAGCTGGACTCGTATTTTTCACCACGTACTAAACTAAAACTCAGAAAGGATCAAAGATTGAATATTAAAACAGAAACAACCCACTAGAAGAGAAGGTAAGTAGAATTCTTGAAGTCATAGGAGTAGACAAGAACTTTCTGAACAGAATAGCAACTGCACAAGAATAACATCAAGAGTCAACAAATGGAACTATATCAAATTAAGTCTTTTGGATAGAAAAAGAAACAAGCAACAGAGTGTAGAGACAGCCTACAGAATGCCATCATCTCTGCCGCATTTTCTTTTTCCGACAGTATTTCTGACTGAAGTCAGTGGGAGAATGTATTGTTCAGCACTTTTCAGTTACATAAACATTTGAGGGTACACTATGTGGGATTCACCGTGATGAAAGAATAAAAAATAGCTCAAGTCCTTCATGGATCTCATAGTATTTTCATTTTAGAACATATCACTCCTTCCTATCAGCCCACTATTTTGAGGATATGAAGCAGTTTCCTGATTCTATTAATCTTGGGATTTACTTACCATTGTCTGTTAGGCTTCTCTATTCTATGTAATATATAGCTAATTCCCTGTGTTAAATTCTGTTATGGCTTGTATCTAGGTTCCACTGAAAGCCTCCTATGCTCATAGGAGTGTTTTAGAGGTGGTTGGGTCATAGATGCTTGATATTGGCTCATGGGTCATACTGGATTAGTCCACTCATGGGTTTATAGCTGGGTGTGCTGTTTTGGAGGTGAAACCTGAAGGGAAGAGGTAGGTCACTATGGGTGTGGCCTGGAGGGGTATGTATCCCTCTTCCTCCCTTGATCCCTCTCTGCTTCTTCCCTGCTGTTCCATGAACTGCTTCTCCTCGGCCATTCCTCTCTGCCATGGCACCTTGCCTTGGACCCAACTGACTGTGAAACCTCTATGAAATGTAAATAAATAAAACTCTCCTCCTTTTGAGGATGTTAGGTATTTTATCCCAGAAAAGGTTGATACATCGTGTCAATCTGAGAAAGTCAGAGGCTTAACTAAGTAATTCAGCAGTTCTACATACTGGGGTGTACAGGACGTACCTTAGGGTGCTTGATAATGGTCCTGGATGCTGTAATGGTTGATTCATGTGTTAATTTGAGAAGTTTAGAAGTTTAAGTGAGTCAGCTACACACTGCATGTGTGATATGGCAGGATGGGGAAAAAGGGGCAGTGGCGTTAGGTAGCATGAATTTCACCTCTTAGATTTGCCAGGCTACAAAAAGGCTCTAAATGTGCTGTGTTGGTCTGGATAAGATGATGGGATAGGGGTTTAGGTTATTCCTGCTCCCCAGGAGTGGCAAATGTGTTCTATGTATAAGAGGAAAGGTAACAGAAGTATTTGGTATGGAGAAGGGTGAAGTATGGCAGAGGATGTAGTTCCCCCCAAGGCTCATGCTTTCACTAGTATAGAGCTTTTGCTAGTAATGAGCTAGTCTGCCAAGATCCATGATTCCTGCTCTTCTGCTATCAAGAATGGACACGTGAAATTTCTAGCTAATGAAGTGTGAGACAGCTGATATGCATCACTTTAGAGAAAGATAATTAAGATAATTAAAATACACCTACCATATCCCTCTTATTCCTCCATAAATTGAATACAGAGAACATCAATCCTAGAGGAAGTAATGGAAGAAATCAAGGCCCTTAATCACCACATGGAAGGAGGGCACTCTCCAGTTTCAAGTGCCTGTATTAAAGCATTCTGGGTTGACACTGTTCTGAATTACCGAAAATGTTGTCAGTGCCTTACAATAGCATTTACTAGTCTCTTAATTAGGATATTAAGACAAAGTTTTGCATTATAAATCTTTATGAGTAAGTAAGTGCTTAAAGAATTGCTTTCAATGATAAGCAATTTCACTTCAACAGGATTTAGCTCATGTACAAAGAAATCTATCTACGGTTGATGGTCAGATTAAAATATTTACCAGATATTAAAATTAACAGATCCATCTGTATCCTACATTTATAACTACATTAAATTATAGCTCTACAAAAAGTTAACTTCTTATATTATTTAGCAAAACATTTTGTTCTTTGTTATTTATTTCACCTAACCTTTATACATTTCTGCTTCTAGTTTATTTTTCTCACCGACACATTAAAATGGCTTTCAGTTAGCATGACAAAAAGATTTTTATGATTTCTTGTCTTAAATATAAAGCCAATATATCTTATTCATAATAAGATGTCATTATATGTAAATGACTAAATGATATTTTTGTTTTTATTAGTACATTGTACATATGTATTTGCAGTACATAATGGTTACATTCCTTGTGTGGTCTTCATACAGTACAAAACATATATCAATTCCTTTTGTCATCCCCTCTCTCTTTACATCCTCCCTCCATCTGTTGATCTTCTTCAAGTTTGAGGAAGGTCTACCTCCTTTTACTTTCTATCATCTATATTTTATTTGGGTTCAAATTTTTAATTTAGGTTTATCATATAAAAGAAACCATGCAATATTATGCTTTTGTGCCTGACTTCTTTCACTTAACATTTTGGTCTTGCATTTCCCACAAATGACTCAAATTTGTCTTTCTTTTCAGTAGAGTATTATTCAATTATGTGCTAATACCACATTTCTTTATATCTATTTACCTGATGATAGATGTATGGGCCACTTCCAAGGCTATTGTAAATCATGCTGCTATAAACATAGGTATGTACATATCACTGTAACATGATGGCTTTAATTCTGGGAAGATCCCTAGAAGGGGAAGAGCGAGGTCAAGTGGAATTTCTAGTTTTAGCTTTTTGTAGAATCCCCATCTTGATTTCCATAGTGGTAGTATTAATTTACCTTCCTACCAGCAGTGTTGCTAGCATTTGTTATTTGAGTTCTTGATGATAGCCATTATGTTTGGAGTAAGATGGAATCTCAGTACTGTTTTAATATGCTTTTCTCTAATGGCTGATGATGTTGAGAATTTCTTGATGTACTTATTGCCCATTTTATTTCTTCTGAGAAGGGTCTATTTATTTTACTTACTCATTTTTTTTTTTATTGAATCTCTTATTGAGAGGGTTGAGTTGTAAATGTATTCTAGATAATAGTCCTCTTCTATTTGGGGGAGATTAAAAATGTTCGAGTTGTTTATATATCCTAGATATTAGTCCTCTGTCTGAGGAATAGCTGGCAAAAATTTCCCTTTCTGTAGGCTGCCTTTTCATTCTGTTGGTTGTTTCTTTTGGTGTGCAGAAGGGCTTTAATTTATATGAGCCCATTTGTGGATTCTTGGTACTATTTCCCGTGCAACTAGGGTTCTGTTCAAAAAGTTCCTGCCTACACTTATGACTTCAAGATTTATGCCTACTTCATCTGGTGAATGTTTCTGTTTTAACATTTATTCATCTGATGTATTTTAATTTTAGTTTAGTATATGGTGAGAGATATGGGTATATGTTCAATGTTCTGCATATGAATAACCACTTTCTCCTATTGCTTTTATTAAAGAAGGTATCTTTCCTGCAGTGTATGTTTTTGGTCCCCTTTTCAAAGATGAAGTAGCTCAATGTATCTGGGGTTCTCTACCCTCCAGTCTGTCCATAGATCCACAAGTCTGTTTTTGTGCCACTACTATGTTGTTTATTGTTTTGTTTTGTTGTTTTTAATCACTGTTGCTTTGTAACATAACTTTATGTCTGGGATTGTGATGTCTCCCACTTTGCTCTTGAAAGTTACCCAGGACTGCTTTGACTATTCTGGGTCTCTCCTGGTTTATATGAGTTGTAGGATTGTTTTCTCAATTCTTAACACTGGTTCCCCTTATATCTTGTTTCAGACACTCAAAACAAATTCTGATTGGTTAGAAAGAGAGATGGACAGATGGATGCTTTAAAAAAATCAAAAATAAAAATGAATTTCTAGAACGGATACTTAATTGAAGCAAAAAAAAAAAAAAGGTTTACTGCCAAAATTTGATTACAGATGATAGTAGAAAATTCTAGAATTTATATGTCATTATCTAAAAATCAATGACACTCTCTTCCTTCCATTTCTGGAATGTAGAGGTAAAGTACTGGCCCCTGAAATTGTTCTTGTCCTAATTCCCAGCACTTCTAACTGTGTTATCCTACATGGCAAAGAGAAGTTAAGACATCAGGTAGGATTAAGGAGACTGGCCTACATTATGCAGGTGAGCATATGTCCCCACAAACTGTCGTAAAATGGAAGAGAAAGAGTCAGTATTGGTGGAATATGACATGAATGAAAAAGGCTTCACAGCCACAGCTGGCTCGGGAAATGGAATGGTTCCATGAGCCAAAGAATATAGGAAGCCTCTAGAAGCTTGAGAGGACAGAAAAGTAAGAAGTCTCCCCTAGGCCAATTTTAACTTACTGAGACCCATTTTAGACCTCTGACCTTCAAAACTATAAGAGAACAAATGTGTGCTGTTTTAAATCACTAAATGTTTCATAATTTTTCATGGCTGAAGCAAGAAACAAATGTATACATAAAAGCTGAGATTCATTCACCAAAAATTTAAATCTACCTTTTAAATTAATTCTATTAAGTGTGTGTATGATTCAAAGGTATCTTTACATATAGATTTCTACCATTACTTTTATCTGCTTATAAGGTATATGTGGATGCTTATGTGTGTACTTATGTTTGTCATGTTTTAAAAGATTCTGTCTGTATAAAATTTTTTGAATATCTATATATAATTTTAAAGCAAAATGTTGACTTTTCTTATAATAAATCTACATATTTTAACACATTGCCATCAACTTGAACCACTGGTGTACAAACAGATCTAATCACTTTTATTGGTCTTTCACTAATAAAATTAATAAAAAGCTGCTTCATGAGGCAGTCACATACGTACTACCAGTGGTTTACGCTGCCCAGCCATAGGATATGCGAATTTCAGCCTATTTGAATATGTTCAATGGAATTCACAATAAGGCTGATTATTTTGGTTATTTGAATGAAGGACACCATGTTCATATATTTCTGACAACTTTTACCCAAGTGATCAGTACCAAATGATCAAGGATTATATCTTAAATTTCAAAGTCCTTTTTGCAATTTATGAAGGTTATGAAGGATTATGAACATCATGAAGATTATGAAGGAAATAATCAAGTTTGTCAGACACTATATCTTCATGGCCCAATTAAAGATATTACCTTTTATTTATTTTCATATATCATTTTTATTGCTTGTAAGGTATTGATTTCATACTTCTTGGCTGTAACAATATATTCCATCATAGATACAACTGCATTTTAAAAGACTTACCTAGATAGGTGAGCATCATTATTATTCCTGATCCATTCCTCTAAACCATAAATTATGAATAGCACTAACCTTTACATTTACTTACCAACAGTTTCTACTACAGAACACTGCATGAGCGGCTTTATTATGCTTCTTTCTACTAGCCTGGTTACTATAATATCTGCCAATTATGAAGAATCTCTCAACTGAGTGTCACAGACTGTTTCTTGAAACGAGTCAATTCTCACACCGCCCTTAAAAGGCAAGTATTATCTCATTATGTAAATAACTTGATACTGAAGTTGAATGAATAAGGAAAATTACTTCTAGATAATGATACACACTTTCAATTCTACATTTCCTGCTCAATTTGACATTTCTTTAATTATTTCACAAGCACTGTAAGTTTTGCTTTTTCTCTCATTCTTTCCATATTAAGCACACACTATAAGGATATTTAAAGCCAAGTCAGTTTCTTTTATAAAATATGACAGGAGTATGGACAGGAGGTAGGAACAGATAATGTTTAAGCTTGGATAATTTTAACTGTAGCCTTAAGTTGAAGAGCACAGAGCATACAACTTGAGTAAAATGTTTTGGTTCTGGTCAGATAATTTATAGAGTATTTATATTAAAAACCAACTACCATTCTCCAGAGGAAAGGAGGATTCTTATTCTTAGTTTGAACATAAAATTTATCCAAAGTCTAAGCAATCATTACTTAAGAATTTGCCAAAATAATAAAAGTAATGAAAACCTTTTCAAGTTATCACTTTGTAATATATGCAAATGAGTCAACAATCACTCAAACAATGAGAAAGGAAAATGAGCATATGAGGTTGAAAAATCGCTATGATATTGTATTATATATTCTAAAAGATCAAATTAATTAAGAAATTAAAGGTCAGTGGTACCATGGGAGGACTGCAGTGGGGAGGAAGACCTGTGAGCAATGGAAGAGGTGAACTCACTTGATTTTGGCGTCATGACTACTGTGATAGAGTCAAAACCGGAATCAACGTTTTATGCGAGCAGACTCATCCTTTTCCGTTTGTTATGCTGAATAACCAACTAATTTAAATCTTGCATCTTGGATCTAAGGAATTCATTTTTAATTCATGCAATTTATATAATAGGAGCTCACAGGGAATAAAAGTACTGGGCTTTTGGTATCACTGCTAAAGGCAAACAGGCTTGGTATTCTTTTTTCCTTGAGCTTTACTGGGGTATAGTTAAAAAATAAAAACTGCATGTTTATAGTGAACAACAACGTTTTGATAAGAACTTTCAAATACTAACTAGCAACAGGCATGGCATCTGCAAAAAATACAAGGGTATCAGGAGGATGGGGCAGGACTGTGGGATGGAGGTCAGTCTGGGCTGCAAATGAGACTGCCTCAAAAAAAAGGAGAGATTGAGAAATTATATGATAAAAATCTATGATTTTCAGGGTTTAGGGTAAACCTATATATAAGTATAATGGTACCCATATGAGTGGGTATTTGAAAAATGTAACATATATCTATTTTCTCAGACAGTTTTTGTGAGGGTTAAACAGGGACAGAGTGTAACTGTTAATTATGATATATCAATTTAAACATATTAAAAAATGCCTAGCAGATTAGTAAAGCACAGTTCTGAGTGCGTCTGTGGTGAAATAAAATATTAAAATGAAAGAAAATAAAGATAACAACAGCTAAAAAAAGGAGAGAAGAGGAAAAAATGGGGGCAATATAAGCACAGAAGTAGCCCAGGGCACACTGACTGTCTGAGGCCTGTGTGTGGCCACAGTGGCTCTAATCCCATAGCATTCTGCTTAATACCCTTCCTGGGTGCCATTCTCTCTCCCACTCCCAACTCAAGGCAATTATTAATTTAATTTAATTCCTGTCTCTCTAGCTGCCTTTTTCGGCATTTAGTACAGGGAGAATCACATGACAGAACTTTTGGGGGTGATAAAAACATTCTAGAACTGGGATAAAACATTCTATAACTTTCTATTTGCTACAATAATGTTTGAGTATTTATGTTTACTGAAAAATGATTGAACTGTACACATAAGATAGGGGAATTTTATGATATATAAAATATATCTTAATGAAAATCTTAAAAGCCAACAGTTTTTTGCACATATAAAAAGTTTGTTAACTGCAACCATCATGCTATGGCAACAGACCTCTGAAACTTATGCTTCCCAATCTCACCACACCCCATTACCTGCCTCAAAACCAGGTCACTGGCAATCATTGTTTCATTCTCTATTTCTGTGAGTTTGATGTTTTTAGGTTTTTAATCTGGTTTATTTCACTTAGCATAAACCTGTCCTCCAGGTTTACCAATGTTGTTTCCTTCTCTTTTAAGATTTTCTTATAAGTATAAGCAATATTCAACTGTACATATGAAAAATGTTCAACATCACTAATTATCACAGAAATGCAATTTAAAACCACAATCACTGTCATGTCATACCTGTTCAAATAGCTAATATCAGAAAGACAAAAGATAAGTGTGGGCAAGATTTTAGGGAAAGAATGCTTGTGCTCTGTTGGCAGGAAGGCAGTTAGTAAGCCATTACTGAAAACATAGGAGTTCTTCAAAACGTTAAAATAGAACTACATGTGATTCAGCAATTCCAATCTGGGTACATATGTAAAGGGAAGGAAATTGGTGAGTTAAAGAGACATCTGGAGACCCATATTTACTGCAGCACTCACAATAGTTAACATACAGAATAAACTTTGTCTACTGATTGATTAGTGAATAAAATGAAGTAGGTGTTCTTCCAAGTGGCTTTGGATACTAATATGATGCTGAGGGGTGTTTGTTTTTTTCCATCTATTAATGCAGTAACTAAAGGAAAAAAAAATAAAGGAAGAATGAACTTGAGGATGTTCCCACCTGCTTCTTTCTATTACAAATTGGATACAGGCAAAACATACTACAGGATCTCACTATTACTAGGCTCCAAATTACATATCAATCCATAATTACTCTTCCACATTATAACAATAGGGATGGCAGGTATTAAGCAAAAAGCAATTTTTTTCTACCACAACTGGGCATAGGAAAAATGAAACTGAATTAGGCCAACTTTAGGAAACTCATTTGCTCACCCCCCCTTCCAACACTCACCATCTAGTTATCTGTGAGTTACACAGCGCTGGAAAGACGTTGATGCCAAAATGGATGTTATATCCTCAGAGGGATAATACACTAGATGCCACCACGAAGATAAAAAGTAATTTTCCTGCTCTATGCCATCATTTCTTTTTCTGGAAAGTGATGAACTGGACTAAACAGGGACAATCTTTTTAACTCCAAATTCTAGTAACTAATAAACAGAAATGGCTGGAAGCAACAAGTGGTCTTGTTTCCTAAGCAGTTATAGATAAAATACCACATCTACTTATAAAAATTAAAATAATCCATTTATTAGATTTTCTTAAAAATTCAGCTAAATGTAAAATTTGTTTCATTTATTTAGGAAGCAGATTTTGCAGCTCAGTCCCAATAGTATTTTCAGAATTAAATAACTCCAAATTATCTACTATTCCCCCTTAGTCCTTGTCTTTTAATTTCCCCAGGAAGAAAGCTACTGACTATTCTGGCTGCATTTGTTCTGGCGGTTCTAGGAGTTACAAATGCATCATCTTTATTCTTATTCATATATGCAAAATATTACTACATTCTTAACTCATTATTCCATTCATCTTTCCTAAAATAATCTTCATTTTGTTCAAAGCAGTAATGAGGCAAGATAAAAATACAATCTAAGAATCTAAGAGTTTCAGGCACTAAAGTATTAAAAAGATGTAAAAAGACACAAAATAATAAATCTAATGAAAGAAAAGTAAGTCTTGTACACTAAGAGCTCTAATAAGACATATCTATGCAAAATTAAATAAAACCAACCTTGTGCTCACTGAGGAGACTCTATTTTGCTAAAATGCCTACTCATTCCCACATTGGCCAGTTTCATACTGCAAGACTGTGGTGTATTGTCAACTGGTGGTCAACTTGTAATAGCCAGCCGAACTGAATCAGCATGGTGCTGGGTATGGGAGGCCCACCTGGAGACTGTTGCCAGGAGCATAAGAGGCAGAACTGGAGAAGAAAGGGAAGGCTGTTGAGGGCTTTTAGAAGCTGTTGGGAGTCTGTTGGAAGCTGTTGAGAAGCTGTAAGGAGCTGTTGGTTCTTTTAAAGGAGCTTGTCATGTGGTTTTCCTGAAGAACTTGGCTGTTCTCACCTTCCAAGGAGCTCGGGACCTTGTTGTTACTGAGAATGGCTTTGGTTCACTTTGGGAGAGCTCTGGTCCTCACTTTGAGCACTGCTTCCTGGCTCCAGAGGAGAAGATAGTGCACAGCTCGGGCTCCTGGAGAAGCTTGCTGAGTTGGCTTTCCTGATGGGACCTCAGCTGTTCTGATCATGGGAGTAGCTCAGGACCTCACTGTTGCTGAGGGTGGTTGTTGTACTTTTTAGGGGAGCTCTGGTTCTTATTCTGAGATTGCTTCCTGGCTCCAGTGCAGGTCCCTCAGCCTATTAGCACAATTCCTTCATCCTGTTGGCACCGACTTTCTAGATTCTACCACTGACCTTTGGGCCTTTGCAGCACAGATCTGTGAAACAGGCCTGTAAGAGACGTTGTCATGGGCTCTAGGTCTTCAGCTGAACTCATGTAGGACATTATAGTGGGATCCAGGCCCTTAGCTGGACTCTTGGGTCTAGCGTATAGACAGATTTCCTGCACTCTTCATATATGATTCTTTGGGTGACTATTATAAATAATTTTATAAAATATGTGTCCTGTGTTATATTGTTCCCCTTGCAAAACTACAAACTACAACAAAGACCAAATACCTGACACCTCAAACTCTAAGGAGTTTAATCTGGTTCAAGGTTTCAGAGGTTTCCATCTATGGTCAGCAGGGTCCAAGACAGAAATATCATGACTGCCATGCAGGTTGGAGCATCTCACTTCATAAAGGGAAGCAGAGCACTGGGAACAACAGCAGGGAGAAAGGTGCCAGGAACTGATATATTTCTTGAGTTCATGCCCCCATGACTCAACCAGAACACCCAAAACTATCTTTACTTAACTTTTAAACCAGTCAAGTTGACAAAATTAACCATCACATTCTCAAACTGAACTGTAGATTCAACTCAATCAAAATCATTTCTGCCTTTTTTTTTTTAAATACATGATCTCATTCTAAAATTCATTAAGTCAAGGAAAGTATCTTAATTGTAGGGAGGGGGGAAGAAGGAAAAGGAAAGACTCTCACTATCTGATTTCAAGACTTACATGAAACTAAAGTAATCCTGACAGTGTGATGTTGGCATCAAGACAGAAAAATAGGTCAATACAACAGAGTAAAGTGTCCAGGACTCACAGACAGATGAGAAAACTTTGATTTTTCAATAAACATGCTAAGGAAATTTAATGTACAAAGTCTTTTCAACACATTGTGCTAGAATTTGTTATTCATATACAAAAATTATGACCTTTGATCCATATGTAATTCTAGATACAAAAATGAGCTAAAAATGGAAGACCTAAGCATGAAATCTAAAACAACAAAACTTTCAGAAGAAAACAGGAGAATTTGTACTCTGAGTTTGGAAAAGATTTTTTAGGTACAGCACCAAGAGCATAAGGCATAAAAGGAAAAATTCATAAACTGAACCTCGTCAACATTATAAATTTCTGCTCTTTGAAACACACTGTTAAGATGATGAAATGACAAGCCAAGACTGGGAGAAAAATATTTATATTGTATAATCAGGCAATGGAAGTGTAAACAGTGAATTATGATCTTTGAAAACTCAAAAATAAGAAAACGAGCAACCCAGTTAAAAACTGAGGGAAATACTGGAACAGATTCTTCATCAAAAAATAGGTACAGAGGGCAGGTATGCACACAAAAAGATGTTCTGCATCATTATCTAAATTCTGGAAAGTGTAAATTAAGACAATCATATAATAACATTGTATTAGAAATAAGAGGTTACTGTAGTGTATACACCTAGCATTTGTTCCATCTGGGACAGAGGATGTCCTCTATTATTCCCAGGAAATAGTGAAATGTCAACTTATGTTACATTAATCACCTACAGGGAACCAGCAAGGGGGGAGGTCTATTTACAGCTTTCTCAGCCCCGTGAAGAGGTGAGAAGGTAGGAAATACTTTCCTGTGCCTCTGTCATGAGGATC
This sequence comes from Dinomys branickii, assembly GCA_004027595.1. NCBI lineage: Eukaryota > Metazoa > Chordata > Mammalia > Rodentia > Dinomyidae > Dinomys > Dinomys branickii. The sequence continues at coordinate 30,026 of PVLD010010109.1, read as the reverse complement.
CTTGATAGCTCCTCAGACAATAGCAGGTAAAAATGCTGGTGAATAAAAGACGCCACCATTGGCTCTCCTTTCCTTCAAAGTCAGGACAAGTTATCTCCTATAGCACCTCAAAGCATGATTTTTGTAAGCCAGACAACACTACTCCTAGAATAATATTTAGAAAGAATTTGTTCCATGTCTGAATTATTTTTGGTCCTTCACCTCTCTGTGGTCATCCTTTTCGTCACTGCATGGCTACTGAGATTTGACTATAAATTCTTGTGAGCAGTTGCTGTATGAGAAAATTAAAGGGGAATGAGATTTTTTTCTGTAATTTTTCAGTTTCAGAAAAGTGGTACCATTTCCTAGAACAATAAAAGTCTTCTATATCAGGGAAGTTGAATTAGACTTAAATTTAACGGAATATCTATTTTGTTTTGCAGCAAATTGTATGAATTCAGCAAATGGTATAAAGCAGCAGGTGTCTAGAGCTATTTCAATAAAATTGGACATTAAATTTTGCTTTAAAAAGAAAATATCTATGATTATGATTTTATTATAGCTTCTCTAATGCTTTTGTCATTTATATGCAGATATATAATGCTGGCAGATATTTAAATTTTTCAAAAAAAAGGGTTTTCTGTTTGAATTAATCAAAAGCGTAAAGCTATGTTTATCAATGTAACCATATACTTATTTGTAAAAAAAAATTGAATGGCTAATTATTCAATAAATCATTTTAAGACTTTGTGATCTATCACTTTATGTGTTAAAATTGTAAGTTCTACAGTGACTACAAATAAATTAAGAACATGTTTAAAATTCTATAGTCCAGCTATATGAATGGAGTATCTACCTAAACAGGCTGTATTTAATTTGAAAAGTGTAACTCTTAAACATTTTAATATAAATTACAAATTCATAGAGACTTTATCTTGACCAGAACTATACAGTAAGAAAGCAACAACAATAGTATATCTGGGAAAATAAGAGGAAGAAGAAAGGGAAAATTAGATTGATAGGTAAATTAGAGATCTTAAGACAGGGTTGTTCTCTGAAGGATACAGTTATATAAATATATCAGCTTCTCTCTTATCACATTTCAGAAACAAAATTATGCATACTCTGATAATACATCAGAAGTTCTTTGATGTTTAATAAAGCAAACAGAAGCAGCAAGTTGGCAAAAAAGACAAATATACAAGCTAATTTTTATTTGCTATATTAAGATGTAACAAACTTCTTGAAAGATAATAGCTCTTTTCAGTGGAATAATCAGTTCAGCAAGGCTAATTCACCCTAATGTTTAAAATATACTTGAAATTAACCACCACCTGCCATTTCTAGAGTATCCACATTGATAAAAACAAGCACAATGAGTGCCACATTGATATATTTGATATGAACACCCCTATTTTAAGAAATGTTGCATAGAAATATGGAATTCTTAAATAGAAAGAACAAAACATGAGAAAAATACACAAAATGGAAATAGTTATTTCAAGAACACTATGACTTTCAAAATATATTAAAAAGATGAGCAAACTTGTAGTGTTTTTGCTATGATGAATATTATCTAATCAAATCAGAAAATATGTTCTGAGTCTTTCACCCTAAATAGGAAAATAGATTTGTAGCTTTCCGATGCCCACAGAGGTACACAAGTCAGCATCCTCTTGTATACAATAATGATTTGACACCAAAGCCATGAACTCAGAGTTTATGAACAGACAATGCTTTTTCTAACAACTGGTGGAAAGAATGGCTTCATAGCAATACTTTTAAAACTAAGTAACATTTTGGTAAATCCCCAAATATCTGGTTCTGTACTCAAGAACATCACTGATCAAGTTAAATGATTACCCATAGGTACAGTATAGAATAATTCAATTTGAAAGACTTAATAATAGAAACTGTACTGCCTGCTAGTAGATGTCCCAGAGAATTATTACATTTTCAAATGGCTATGTGAGGTAATCCTTGATTTTTAGGTTTTCCAGGACAAGTCTGTATTATGATAACCTGTATACTTTTGTGAGCTTCACTGGTCAGTTCTTTTAGCTACTAGGAATACTCATAATTGTTTTCTCACAGAAATCCCTGTTCTGCCTCCAGCTATGTCCTGAGCACCTGGTGGCATGTTGGCCATCAATTCAGATGAAAAATCTCCATATGCCACCTCCATTTCCATAAATAGGTATTTGCAGCTGCCATCCCCAAACTAAATCTGCACATTAGGCACTTGCCAAAGAACATAACCTTCCACTGCCCAATGTTTCTTATGTCTGGGCCCTTATTTCACTACACTACATGCTACCACAGAGCTTTACTTCTTCTCCCTCTTAGTTACTAGGATTTCAACCGTGACTGTATATTAGGCTTAGTGGCAGTATTTGCACAGGGCTCTCAACACAAATGCACACAAGAATGCCCAGGAAAGTGCTTAAAATACTGCCTGTGAGCCCACTCCAGACCAGTTCAACTCTGGACCCCAGAATGTTAGTCTTTTTCGGGATCTTCCCTATGCAGCTCTCTTTGCATGACTGTGAGAAAGAATGTTTGTTTTTCTTTTTTTCCTGGCAACATTTCCAAAACTGACAAATGGTAGTGGTAAACCTCCAGGATATATATTGTAATCAAGAACATCACTCAGTAAGTTAAATAACTACTAGAGATACAAAATTTTTCATTCACAATAGTAAACTGGCAGCCAGAAGATTCCCTAACATGATTAAAACCACTACACAAAATGATAAAAATAACAAAGTATATATGGTATATAAATGACTATACATTAAAATGACTATAAATAATATTTGATTCCTGCCTTAAGTCATGGACTTATTTCCTAGCATAATCTATAAATCACTTTCAAATATCTCTATCCTCTGAGGGCCAATCATTTATTAACAGGTAGGAAAGAGACTCGGGGGTCATAAAAACCCGAGTCTAAACCTCACTCTTGCACCTGCTGAGAGGTCTTAATCATTCTGATTCTTACAAATCCAAAGCCAGAACATTACCACCACACACAACAAGGGGGAATTGGCATTGTGGTTGAAGAGTAAGCATTAGTGGGAACCAGCAAGCCAACCAAATAATAGAAAATTCAAACTAGAAGTGATTACAGACAGCATTCAGGTCATTTCCCTCAGTGGCACTCAGTTTACAGACATCGGATCTGAGATTTACAGAGTACATAACCCCAGATCATACAGGCACTTAAGATGTAAATAGACTGCGCCCTCCTTAGTCTGGTATATATGCTCAAATAAGGCCTTTAGTTTCTCAGAGGAATATGATCATGTCACTGACCACATCTGCAAAATGACTACAGCTACAATTTCTTAAGTGATTTTCACTATTAAAATAAAAAATTATCTTCTGTTGCACTGGTTACTTCTCAGTATGGCAGTTAGAAACTTAGGGATATATTCTATGGACAAAAAAAGGATGACAAAAAATACTAGCCTTAATTTTGAGTGTGTTGGTGGTGGTACTGATACGCATTCCCCATACTCCAGGCCTGCAATCAACACTGGTTCCTTTCCATAACAATGGAATTTAGAAACCAAGATCCTATGTATTACCACTTCCTAGTTACAATCACTTCCTACTTAGTAAATACATAAACATGTATTTATTTTAATCATGGGCTCATTTGCTACCCACAGAATCAATATATTTACTTAGTCTCTGTCCTATAATGTATACAAAATAATCCTAGAAATAATGTATCAGTACAATTACCAGCAACAAATATTTAAAATCAATTCATTAAAATATTTTTTCATAATTATATTTTTGAATAATTTAATATTTACAGAAAACTTAAGATAGAACTTGTATACATTTCAGCCAAGCACAAATGATATTAATAATCTTGGAATCTATCTGAGGTCATTAGTATAAATCAGTGATTCTCAAACAGGGGTGATTTTGTATGTGAAACTCTCCTCCAGGAAACATCTGGCAACATCTAGAGACAATTTTTATTATTTTGACTGAGATGGGGCTGGAGGAAATTATGAGAATCTATTGACTAGGGGTCAGGGTTGCCACTAAATATCAAAAAACCAGATAGCAATCCATAACAAAGAAGCACTTTGCTCAAAATATCAATACTACTACCCCTGGGAAACCCTGGAGGAGATCAGATGGAAGGGAGCATAAGGTCTTTCTTAGAGTTGTAGTTGTGTAGAAAACAGATCACTCAGGTATCCAATTTATAAACTACTTTATTATCTGGCCAGCTGAGAAAATAAGTTAAAATGATTTCAAGAATTATTTACAGCATGAAATTTAAAGTGGTTTCTCTTAGATACTGAAAAGGTTACAATGGAAAATAAGATAAAATCAATGATCGTTTCAATGAAAAACTCTGATTTATATATCCATAAAGACAATATGCAGTTTCCAAGATTCTGCTGTTATAATATGCTACATATACACCTTTACTGAATGAATAAATAGTGTGTGAATATAAAAGTTAACAGATAAACAGCATGCCAGGGAAACAAAAGGAAATCTGGAATTTGAGTGCAGATTCACAAAACCCTTAGGAAAAAATTCACAAGTACACAAGAGGTTAAAAAACAGAGGAATTTAAATGAATAGAAATTTTAACTTCAAGGAAAAAAATTCCCAATATTCAGAATTTTTCAATTATCCTTGAATGTCTGGCAAAATGAAAGCTATACATCATTTGTAGAATTTTTAAAGATATCTGAAGGGGTTATTCTCTGTAACCCATCTACAAACACAGTTCTCAAATCTGGATAAGACTGATTCACAGTGCAAAAAACAGTTTTACAGCCTACCTCTTGGATACTTCTACAGTATTTCAGAAATAAGATAACAGATAAACTTCCACACAGAGCTGCACTGATTGGGTCACTAACCTACCAAAGGGCAATGCTTTTACTGCCAATGAAGTGTGACAAAAAATACCATGAAAGCTGGTGCTGAGTATCATGCAATAAAAAGTCAGTCTCATAAAAACATTACAATAGGTCCTCGCTCGCCATATGCACTGGATCCAGCACTATGAGACTTCTGACTTTTTCCCAATGTCAACATGACCACAGAAGTAAAGGTGTTGAACTGATTCAGGATGCCAAGGCTGCCACAACAGCAGAACTAAAGACAGGAAGAGACTTCCAGAGCTGCTCTGGGGAGTGGCGAGGACAGAGAGAGGAGTGTGTTTGAACAGAGGACGAGCATTTCGAGAGGCAATAATGGCAACGTATCTTTATTAAAATTTAAATACTCATTGTATTGTTTGATCATACCTCATATTCTACATATGAGCTGACATTAGGAAAAAATAATTCAATGTTAATAGGCAGGTGAGAAAGAACTCACAGGAAAACGGAAGAGATGAGCAAGAAAGTAGCCCTTCAGAGGTATTGTGTAATGAGGCTAATCACAATTAATGTAAAGAACAGATAACTTCATCTATAAAGATGATCCTCCAATCCACAGGGAGAAACATGTTAAAAGAGAATTCTCTTTCACCAGGAAGCCCAAGTTGCCTGGTGCCACTCACAGTCAGTGTTTCGAGAAGCACACGAGGAGGAATGATTCAGGCAGTGAGGAGGAACTCCGTGTATCCCTCACACACTCAAACTTCATCAAGAGCCTTTCTATGTAGAGTCAATTACGCTTAATATATCGGAGGTGTAAGGTGGGATCATGGGAAATTATCAATGAATGATTATATGCAATTTATGAGTGTTGCTAAATACATGTTGCTTACTGCTTGCTTTCCCCTTACCTTTGAATCAAAAGAAATTAACACTGTGCTACTGAGACACACAGGCTGACTGCAACTCACCTTTCCCAGCTCCTTGTCTTCCAAGGCCAGAACCCCAGTGCTTTCTGTAAAGAGCTTTACTTTGACCACAGGCCGAGGGTGGGTGGTAGTGAAATCTCCTTGAGTTCCCCATCTGTAATGAAGTAAGAACAATTTTTAACAAAGTACAGCATTAATTTTTCCCAGATAGATATGTCTCTATAAAGGCAAATTAAGCAAAACTAATCTTTTGTGACTCAATGAGATTTTTATCTTTGCTTTTGTTTCTGACAGATAGCAAAGAAAATAACAATATGGCTTATAGCTTGCTATAGTGATTCAGCTGTTCAAAACGCTAACATGTTCAACTAGGAAACATAGAGTGTTGTAAGAATTTAGATTAAAGTAAAGCATTATAGATGTAGTTGTTATTTCCTAACTTAAATAAAAATTATAAAATCATTGTTATAGATATTTGGGAAAAGTGCTGAGAATGTTGTTTATGTAAAAGGCCTTTGTTAGGACTTTGCTCCACCTCCTTTCTGAGAGTCTTCACTAAACATTTATTTTTGTTTTTTTAAATTAAGGTAATTATCTCAGGCCTATTGTAATACATGACTTTATAGCTCCTATCAGGAATAAAGAATACATTCTCTTAGGAATGAAATAAGTCTGTTGACATCTGGCTTTTCAAATCATAACAAAATAATATGTTTTCCAGCTTATTTTTTAATTAATAACATCTTGTCTTTATCACACACCAATTCCTTTTAGCTTATTGACAAATTTAACTGGCACATACTTGAAATGAAAAAAACATCAATATTTCTCATAACTCTGAGAGATCACAGCCAGTGACACTCAGCACAGCATGAAGAACATGCCACTGAGCAAAAAATAAGAGATTTAACAAAATAGTCACATTAAAGCACCAAATAATACATGCCAGGTGTTTTATGTTCTTTAAAAGAAAACAATCTATAACTTTCATGGAGCTGTCTAAATTTTATTTTCTAAATCTTATTCAGAAATTCTGTTAAATTTAGGCAACTGAGGAAAGCACAATAAAAAATGAATAATTGTTGATTTTGTCTAAATTCTATCATACATTTATAATATTGTAATATGTACACAGTAAAATAGAATCCATTTTAATAGATTTAAACAGTTTGTTCTTTTTGAAACTGAAGTCATACACCAGAGGTAAAAGAGAGATTTAATTAGGATGCAGAAACAGTTTAATTTATGTTTCAAACTTCTAGTAAGGTGTTAGCAAAGGTTTTATTTTTCCTTGCCATTTCATAGAATTACAGTGGTTGGAGGAAGAGCGGATGTAAAATAGGAATAAAAATAGACTCAGAACCAAAATGAGAAACTAAGGAAAATTTCTCCATTTATTGTGTAGACACTTAAGCATTAAACACAGTCAGACAGGAGGAGTGTCTCATGACATACCCAATTCTGTTTTTTTCTTTAGTTTTCACTGCATGGTTAAATTTGCAAGGCTACTTTGAGACATTTTCCTATAACTTGACTCAAACATTTCTGATTGTCTTGTATGCACTTTTCATAGAATTCGGAACTTTCACACTTTTTTTTTTTTGAGACAGGGTCTTGCTATGTAGTTCAGGGTATCCTGGATACACCATATAGCACAGGCTGGCCTCAAAATCACAGTGATCCTTCTGCCTCTGATTCTCAAGTGCTGGGATTACAAGCATCTGCCAGCATGCCCAGGTTACACAAAACTTTTAAAAGTATTAAATTAATGAATTTTTCTTTTAATTTAAAATCATTTGGAAACATTTATATACTTTGTTCTTTGAAAATTCCCAACATACTCCAGTATACCATTCCTCAAAGAGAAAAGTATCAATGGATGTTATTAACTATAAGGAATCTTTTGAGTTTTGTCTTTTAGTGTTGTCTTCTTGTCATTTTACACAAAAGGAAATATGCACTAACTTTTTGCTAAACAGAAAAGGACAAATAATATATATCCAAAAATGTGCTCACTTGGGACGCCATTAACTTCTGGAAAATTCTTTTACTATTAATCCTTCACAAATAATCATCTTCAAAAATTATTCCACAATCTACCACTAGTATGTATCTCCCATGTACTTATTAAAATATTTTATTCTGAAGGATAACATATGTAAAAAAGTCCTCATAAAATAAGATAGAGTTAAAGAATAGCAATTAAAGAAAACCAACATTCCTACCACTTTGGTTCTTGTGGGGAATATACCAGACCATGAGGACAGGCCTCTGTGTCCCGACTTAGTCACATGTTCCTCTCTTGCCCAGTCCCTACCAGGCTAAAGTCACCAAGGACTTGAATTTTATATTGATCTTTCTGTTGAATTTCTTGGTAAAAGGAACATTTTTGGTATCTTACTTTAAGAGTGATCATTGCTCATTCTAGATGGCCTTTAACTGGATTAAAAAACATTCTTTATAAAAATATACATATAAATAAATTAGGATGTTTATATGTATATGTATGTCATGTATACCATGGATATATTACATATATATGATACATGGAAAATATGTATGCTACATATCAATGATATATTACATAAGCTCATTTATATGGCATATAGGGGACATAAAAATTTATTTATATAAATAAATGGAGTACATAATATTTTGGTCAGCACTGGATTGCATATATGCTGGTCTTCCCACAAGGGTGTGCCCAGGCCACGTCATCAGGGTTTCTGTAAGTACCCTCTGTTATGCTGGAGAAGGAAGTTTATAACTTCCAGACCATGAATACTTTTCAACCATTACACTTGTTTAAAACTGGAGAAAGAACACTATTAGGAATGGTAACAATTAACAGACATACTTAGAAGTCAGGCAAGACATATAGTCAATGTATTTCAGTATAAGCAATCATATACTAGAAAACAGAGTTTGTTAAAACATATAGAAAGGTATAAAAATCTAGAACCTGGAAAGAAGTCTGAGATATGCACCTCTAAAACTGGTATGTCAATTAAGTCAAGGGTTCACAGACAATCCATAGGATATTATTACAGGGATTTGTAGGTCATCTCTACAAATATAGCTAATTAGAAGGTCTGGACAAGTGAGCTGAGGACAGGAAAGGCTAACGGCCAGTTTCTGTAAAATGAGGAAGGCACTTTCAGCCAGGCAGGAGCTCAGCTATAAGGGTGCCTGAAGAGCGTGACTGTAACAAACCAGGAGACAGTGGTTTTACTGACAGTCAACAATGCAATTTAAAAGGACGTATAAATATAAATATGACAGCATTTAATAATTCTTATACATTCCAACATTCCAGGATAAAGTATAAATTGGCACTACTTTGATCATTTTTCCTATTAAAAATTTAAAAATTAAAAAGATAGAAAAAAATTAAAAAGATAGAAAACACTTATAAATTCTAGAATAAAGGAATTAAAAACCTGAGCTCCTTCTATAAAGGAAACGAGAGGAGATAATAGGCCTGTCTTCAATAATCACCTAGACATGTCCTTGTTTCATACTTAATTGGCATGTTTAAACACTTTTAATAAATTAATATCAGTCATTATCTCCCTATTTTCTCAGCATTAAGTAATAAAATAACACATTACTTTTGCTGTCAATCTCCTTGAAGCAAAATGTATTGCCTTTCTATACTTGTATGAACGTATTATTTATCAGGATTCAGACGTCCAGTGTAAATTTTGAAATGAATGAAAATCTAGAAAGCACTTTACTAGGACTTCCTGGCTATGAAAATACAGTGTAGTTCATATACTGATGAAATAGCTGACATTAATTATACATTTGTTATTAAATAACTCTACTGGAAATTTGTATCAGGAGCCAAAATACATGTTCTTGTCTTTTCATCCAGTCACACCCTTTCTAGAAATTTATCCCAAGCAAGTAATTGTAAGTGCTGGAGTATAAACAGAAACATAATATCAATACAGTACAAAAAAGCCCTCATTGGTTCATTTTAAAAATTATTAAGTACCTGTATGTATGTGGCAGACAAAATGTTAGCAATCTATCCCCTTGGAATTTATATTCTAATTAATTATAGATATCAAATAGTTCTACATTACATTCTCTAATGTATATCTTTCTCTTTCCTGCCCTGAACTCTTAGCAGCTATATACCTTCCATGGTCTCCTGGTAGTTATGAAAATGGACTTATAATTGTGACTCGGAGGATTCTCAAAAACTATTAGCATTTGTCTTTTAAAATATATCAAAACTCAAAAACATTAAAACAGAATGTTTAAACTATTCAAATTCCTTAACATATTCCTGCTGGCTTGGACCACTACTGGGTACATGTATGACTGTCATCAGATGGTTTGTATCACTGTTAGTAAAAATGGATCTAGTTGCTTTTGTCAGTCTCTTACTAATAAAATTAATAAAAGCTTTACCAAATGGAACCATCATGCATATACCACCGGTGGCTCACGCTGGCTAGCAGTAAAACATGAATTACAGCCATGTTATGATGTGTTAATGCAAAATCTGTATCATGAGGAAAGTACAAATTCATGATTAGAGAAGTTAAATACTTAACAGTAGATTCAACCTATGTTCCTGATCTATGAGCAACACCACATAATTCAATAAGGTACAGATAACTTCTAAATTAATCCATTATTTTCTACTTAATTCCTATTTATGAATTTTTAAAATATGTAGTTAAAATACGTAGCCAATTCAATCTACCTGATTTATAGTTTAATTTTGACATCCTATTTAAAATAGTTCTTAGAGACTATATAAATATTAACCCATATTTCTTTAAAAAATTTTTATTTAAATTTCAAGTTGTATGAAATTTAATCATGATATAAAATGGCAGTTTTACATCATTTTTCATTTATTCCACTACCACTGAATTAAAAATAAAATGCATTTGTTAAATGATATAAATTTGGGTTGGGTTTTGAACTTTACGTGTTATAGTTCTATCTCTTGAAATATGTTATATTGCTTTATTTATTTTGGCTTTAGCAAATGTTGCACTTTCTATTAGAACAAAAAGGAAATAGAAAATCCCAACTCATATTTCTTCTCAGCAAAAAGGAAAGTCTCTATTGAAATCAATTGGCGAAGTCTTAAATTTCTTTTCCATTAATTTTTTTACATGTTCTTGTAAAATGATTTCATAGAGTTTTTTATTTTGGGGCCGCAAGGGATCTACTTCCTTTATATAACCTGAGAATAAAGACACTTCAGAGTACATGGTAAGTGGACCAGAAAGACCTGAGGGTCTCCTCCGGTATTGAGCAATACAACCTGCAGCTGTGAATGTGCAGCTGTGTCCATGCCCTGTACAGCTATTGTTAGGCAGGTATCCTTGACCTATATAAAGAAACCTATATCCCTTGCCTGTACCTGCTGTTTTGTTTATACTAGTCATCACCCCACTCCTGATGGAGATGAATGCAATAAAACCTTTTCTGAAAGCAAGAGTGAATGTGTGTATGTAAAATACATACATTATTAAGGACTCAAAGAGTGTACCAATGTGATACAATACATCCCTAACAAAAATAAACAGGGGTACCTTTTTTAAAAACTACAACCCAAATAATGTAATTATATCTTAAAATTGGTAATCAGGTTTAATAAAAGAACTACTGGTACATCAATCACATAAATATAAATTAAATAATAAAACACTGAAGGCATTTAAAAAAACAATCTTAAGCACTGTACAAATGGTTTTTATTTATTTATTTTTTTAATTTTTTTATTTTTAAAGACAAAAGAATGGAGACATATGAACCAGAATAAACCATAAACAATACCAAAAATATGAAATATATAGAATGTAGTAGGGAATTAGCACTGGATGTTGTATTACATAATGTTATCTTCACATTAGTAATCACATAAACATTAAAGGAAATACCAAAATATAGAGAAGATAGTAGGGAATTAGGACTGGATGCTGTATAATATAGTTATTTTCACTTCTGTTGATATAAAAACGATTGAGGAAATACAAAATTATACAGAATATAGAAGGGAATTAGCTCTGAATGCTGTCCTACATAGTGTTACCTTCACATTTGTTACTCAGTTACACAGATGATGGCCCATTTGATCATTCAATTTTCTCCTCTCTCATCTCCATTGCCCTACCACTCAATCAGTCATCTTCCCTGTGATAATAACTGTATTCCTGGGTTTATCTATATCCTTGGACTCTCGCCTTGGGAAAAGATATAGCTGCCTCAGACTATACTATAACATACATGGGTGTGTACAAACTGCCATGGTCGGAGGTGGAAGAGCACCTATGCTCACAGCGCACCGCCCGGTTCCGCCCCATCGCTGTGCTAAGGGTAGGGGCGGGTCCAGTCCATGGGGTGCCCTCAGTGGAGCAGCCGCGGGGCCCTCAGCGGAGCAGCTGTGGGGCCCACTGAGGAACAGCCATGGGGCACACAGAGGAGCAGCCATGGGGCACACTGTGGAGCAGCTGCAGGGCCCACAGCAGAGCAGCCGCGGGGCCCACAGCAGAGCAGCCGCGGGGCCCACAGCAGAGCAGCCCCGGGGCCCACTGTGGAGCAGCCGTGGGGCCCACAGAGGGAGCAGCCGCAGGGCCCACAGTGGGAGCAGGTGTGGGGCTGACAGCAGGAGCAGGTGTGGGGCCAATGGCGGAGCAGCCGCGGGGCCCACAGAGGGAGCAGCCGCGGGGCACACGTCCCCGTAGGGGCGCCCTCGATGACCTGTTCGGCTCTGTCCTGTTGCCTTGATGCCGGAGGCCCTTTCTTCTCCTCCTCCCTCCTCCTGATCTACAGTATTACCATTCCCCACCCCTTGCAGATGGGCATTGGATGAACTTATGATGCTTGGTATAAGGGCTTAAAATCTCCCCAGCCCATTCTCACTGTGTTATTTCAGGGTATGAACTGAGTTTAAAGATTAGTTCTAGAATAGGGTTGGAGGATTTTCTCAGGTCTGCTGTAGAGAGTATGTTGTTGTTTTTCAGACTTTGGGTCTGCTGTCCCTCATCCAATTTGTTGCTATGGGTTCATGCAAGGTCCACATGTGCAAGCTGTAAGGAGACCCTCTTGGTGCTCACATTAATAGTTTGGGGTGAGCCCTGGAGACTGTGGATTCATCCCATTGTTGCCAGGAACAGGCAGTGCTTGCTCAAGCCGCTGAGACTCAAGGTGCTCCCAGAGAGAGTTCATGGTGGGAGCTGAGTCCCGGCAACCCAGCTCATGCTTCCTGCCTCATGTTGGAGTGAGAAGGGCATGGAGCCACACAATCCACCTCCATCTGTATCTCCCTCCTGTTGCAGTGCTGGAGTCCCCATCCACTCCTTGGCCGGATCCCTAGGAGCCGCTGCGGCTGGCCACCAAGGCTCCCCACTGCTCTCCGCCGATAGCCGCTCACCCAGTGGAAAGGCAGGGGACCACTGCCTCCAGGCAGGAGCACAGCCAGGTGTGGTGGGTTGTGTACTAGTTGCATTGATTCTCTCCAGGCGCTGATTAGGAAGGTTGTCGCAGGGTGGGGACTCTGCCCCAGTGGCTGTCGTAACTTCTCATCCTCACACTGAGTTCGACAACTGCTCCCGACCGCCACTGCCTCTTTTCCTGGCTGCGCCCTCCCCTCTCCAGCCCTGGAACAGCTCTCGGAACTCTGCTCTCCCCTGGCTGAGTCGGGAGGCTTCCATGAGCGTGGGCCTCCGAAGCTGAAGCTCTTTCCTTTCTGTCCTTCACGTGTTGCTGTAGTCCTATATTCCTTTGTCTGAGTGGCATTCCTCCGGGAGGTTCTCTCTCTGCTGCCTACCCGGTCACCATCTTGAAGTACTCTCATAAAATTTATTTAGTTATTTTTTCTTTCTAATGAATTGACCATTATATTTCTAAAGTTCTGAAATGGCCAACAGCCCATAGAAAGATACCACTTTAGGCTCCTGCTTGAAAACAACAGCTTCAGAAAACACTGGCCTTGATTCAGGGCCATTACAAATGCTTTTTAGGTATGGCATTCCTGATTAATAAGAGCAATTCAGATAGTTTCATGGAAAATTCTAAGCAAGTTTTGATATTTAAAATGTCCAACATTTCTGTTATTTCTCAGACCCAATTATATCAAAGATTACATAATACAGATCTATCTATCTATCTATCTATCTATCTATATAAAAGCCTAATATATTTTTATGGAACCATGGATGGTTGGTGACATAACATTTAGCATGATTCAAACTGTAAGATATGGATGAACTTATCATGGTAAATTCAAGTTTCCGATTCTGAGTGGCCTGTGAAAATGAAGATACAGAGTGCAGGGTGATTTAACAAGAAGTGGTAGTTGCAGCAACGAAAACCAATGAGCTCAGAAAGGGTGCCCAGTCACGTGACCCTAGGGACTGACACCCTATAAGCCCAGCCAATACAAGTATCTAGACACTTGTATAGAAAGTGCATTGTACCTAAATATATATGTTATTCTTTTAAAATAAAAGGGATATTCAAACTATTCTATACTTTATTCTTTTATGTAACTATTTATTTTAAACTGCCTGTACTCAGTCATGAGTCACACAATTCTTGTTAAGACTGGAATATATTCCTTTTGTAAAGCTCTATCATTTATTCAACTGCTTTTCTGGTGATGGACCTGATCATTATTTCCAGTCTTAGTATTATAAACAATTTTGTCACTGATATTCTTATACACATTCAACTGTCTTTACATAACTATTGAAAAGAACAAAAGATCAAAGCTAGACTTCTGGGGCAAACTAAGATTTTAAACCCTTCCACCATCACACCAGATTGACTCTATGTGTGGAAGTCCTAACAAGGTTTGAGGGAAGCAAGTATCACACTGTGGTATGAATACCCAATCATCCTGCTTATGGACACAAGGATCTCAACTGCTCTTTAGTATAAGAAGGTTCCCCCACATAGGTTGATTCATGAAAAGTTTACCTGAATGATAAAGAAAATTTATTATAACTTATTTTGTTAGAATCAAACCAAAATTTTAAATAATTCATTTTAACATGAGTATTTGCTAGAATTTCAAATTTTATTATAAGCAGAAATTGTGCCATCATTTTTATTAATATGTGTTTGTTACATAACAGTATTCATCACAGGGAACTGGTAGATAACCATATGGCAAATTGATACCTTTCATTTATCTTCCCCTCCTGTTTTTTTTTTTTTTTTTTTTTTTTTTTTTTTTTTTTTTTTTTTTTTTTTTTTTTTTTTTTTTTTTTTTGCGGTACTGGGGATCGAACTCAGGACCCTGCGCTTGCTAGGCAAGCGCTTATTCCACTGAGCTATATCCCCAGCCCTTCCCCTCCTGTTTTATAATATCCCAAGATCTCCTTCAGATTTTCACAAAGTCTATCTCCCTGTGTGCTATACTCTATCTTCCATTTAAATTTTAGTAGTTAATCAGAACAGGTTTTAAACTTCTTTTACAGGTTTAGTACATGTTTAAACAAATTTTTGGTACATGAAAATAAATCCATTTAAACAGGATAGGCAATAGTGTTTATACAAACTGCCACAGTTATTACCATTTCTGATGTTTACATACTATACAAGTACTGTCTTTGAAATTTCAATTTGAGATATCTAAATTGAGCCACGTGGAGGTTAGTAATATATCAAAAGAAATACAGCCATGTCCATGAAGGAAGTTACAGCATCACTTTGGGGGCCATAACATGTTTGTCCTGCAAATCATGTGGCCACTTGAAACATCAAAGTACATACTCCTCTTTCCTATCAATAAAACCACAATAATTATTACGTATATCTGTACATCAAAGGTAACTACCTCAATGAAGGTAAACATATAACCATCACAATATTCTTCTAAACAGTTTCACATAAAACTGTGAAAAAAAAAGTCAGACTGATTAATTGAAAAAAAAAAAAAACAAGAAAAAAATCAGAGCCAGTATTTGAAGTCTCTCCTATAGTACAGTACATGGGTGCTAGGTAAAGTTAACTAGTGTGGGGGCTGGCAACAATCTCTGGGTTTGGACACCAACTCTAATAAGGAGAAGCACTCTGGGCGAGCACTTAACCCGAATTTAATACTACTGCCCACATAATACTTTTGCAGCATAAGTGAAAATGAATCATGTTAACTCTAGAAAGAGTGTAGCACCTTTGATGAAGAAAGTATTCACAGAAGGTTAACTTTTTATTAGTGTCTGTGGAAATAGTATTTAGCTCTAATGTCTATGAAAATACCTACCTGAAGAAAAGAGATTTGAACATCAAATTTATAATTAATTCCAGAAAATTTGACACTAAAATCCAGATAAAATCAGAAACTATGAAGAGTAGGAGAGATCAACTATAGTAAAACACAGCAAAAGAAAAAAAAAAAAACAGGGAGGAAGCAGGAAAAAGGGAGGCTGGGTAGGTGGGAGGGAGGGAAGGAGGAAGTGGGGAAAAGCCGGGAGAATAGAAGACCATTCTGGGACAGGCAAGGAGATTATAAGGTGAAAATTACCTTTAATCTAATGTCGTTTTACAAATAATTTTTCAAATATTCCTTTAAGATAATTTACAGTAGAAAATGATGTGAATTTCAACAGGAGAATTAAAAATGTTCTTCAAAGTAAGTCCTCTTTTATCATTCTATGCTTTTAGAAGGGGCTATCTAGTACACTGACTAAAACCTGTTTTTGTGATGGAGAGACAAAGCAGTTATACCCTTCTCCAGTTATCACAAGGAGAGAGGAAATTTGGGGATGTCTAAGATATGTCAAACACTGTGAAGGCAGAAAAATGTGGGGGAATGGGTCAGGGTGAGTAATGATAACTTTTAGAACAAGAAAAGCCTCCTCAAGCCACCTTCATCTTGTCACTTACTGTCTCGTAGCTGTTTCCTTTTCCTTTCAAAGAGAGAGCTCCCATTTGGCTGCTCTAAAGATGGCCAAAGCTTCAATAATAAAAGGATAAAATTGTCCTCTAGCACCTGAATCTCTTTTAGGAAGTATTCACACTATTAAACCTCCATATCCAGAGTAGGGAAAACATATTAAACTTGCATCATTTTTTCTGGGAAAATCTAGCAAGTATGTTAGCATAAAGTAAGACTTCAAAAAAAGCAGAAGACAATCTCTCACAAGCATTTTCCTTTCTCTTCCTAATAGCAGGGTAGTCAAAAGGCACTAGGTTGAAGTATCCAATTACAAAGTCAAATCTTGTGTTACAACTTTACATGGTCACAACTATACCCCAAACTCCTATTTTTTATAAAATTAAACCAAGATTTTAAAAATTATATAGAGATAAGATAATGATATATAAAATAAATTAACCTTAAAGCAGTTTGTCATTAATACACAAATCCCTAGTATGAAGCTTACTAAAATAAAGAACTGAGTAAAGCTAAACTGCATATGCTAATATTTAGCCCTCTACAAAAATTTACCAATGCTATGTCCCTACTGTTTCTGTCCTTTCAACTTTAATCTTATGGGACAGTACCAATTTCTCACTCTGTTTTGACACCAAAATGAAAGTTGTGTGTATTACATGTACTTGAGAAAAAAACTGTTTAAAATGTAATAGAATTCATCTGTTATTATTTAAAGATTAAAAAGTAGCATAAAATCTTAAAAGATATGGTTCCAAACTGCTGATTGTAATTATCACTAAGTAACCAGTACAGCATGTTACTATTTATAAGTTGCAGTATTTGTAAGGTGCAGTTAGTATTTTTAAGCTGTCAATTATTACTACTTGTTGCCTGATATCCTTCAATCATTAATGCCTTTTTTGATGGAGTTATAAGGGGAGCTAATGTTCTTTGGGGCCAGTCATGTATGAAAATATTTTGCTTTATATTTCCTTAATTTGAAGCTCTTGGAATTGCCAAACACTACAGTGTGGGTATGTTCTAGTCTCAAGGGCTTACACATAAAAGCAAATGTTCCTCAGCCGCTTCATGGCTAAAAGGTTCTCAGTCCTGTCTTTGAGTAGCAACATGCAAGACTGTAAAGGGGGAATAATAGCAGGTTGCACCACCTGCACAGGTTCACTGTTTTCCTCTGGGAATGGTCGATCTTCTTGGGGTCTCCTTAAAGATAAAACAGCTAACATTTTCCTCCACATGACAGTTTCTGTATTTGAAACAGAATTTTCAACTGCACAGATATAGTATGGAAGCAATAGGGAGAAGTTTTTCTACAAACACCTTGGATGTCAGAGAGGGTCATGTTGCCTAAGCCTAATTCTATGGAGGCTGAAAACAGAGTCCTAGGCTTTTAGCAAGAACAGACACATAGCAGAGAGACAAGCAAACTTCCAGTACATGCTAAGAACTCAAAGTCAGCCCCAGGAGTATCCAGCAGAGAAAACAGTTCAAAGGTACACTACGTAGAGATGACACAAGGCCAGAAAACTCTGGAAAAATCTGTTAACTAGCAAGTCACTGCATCTCTACTTCTGGTTCCTATGATACCTATGGACCCATTACTTAGGAAAGAAAATCCCCTCCTGCTGTGCGTTTCTGATGACAGTAACAACTAAAATCAAATTTTAGATAGCTTGGAAGACAAATGCCACACAAATATGCTTCGAAAGCATAAGGACATTTAAGTTGATTTTTATTTGGAAAAACTTCTTGACAATCATAAGTGGGAGGTCCATTAAGATTCTAAAGGGATGGAAATCACTGCTATAGTATGTATTTCTCCAACATGTATCTATCTAGTATTTGAAAGAACTTTTAAATACCTATATTTCTCCAACACTTGCCTACCTGATATTTGAGAGAATATTGAAATAACAATATTTTCTGTAACTGTGGTCCTCATTTGGGCAAATTCTGGAAGGATATTTAGTAAGTGCATATGAAAACATTAAGATGAAGAAAAATAGAAACTGGCTTTAAAGACTCAGGCTAAGGGTAAAATGGAGAAGTACAGAATGTAAATCAGTACAGTGGCACCGAGGGAGACACAGTGGCCTTCATTTGAAGGTAGAAGTCTGCTGCATAGCCTTTCTGTGTTCTGGCTGCTCTGCCACTTATAGTTACACTCCCACTTCCTCCACCATTATGGTCTGGATATAAATATAGATTCATATGTTCAAGACAAATAGTCATGTACAGGAAGAGTATACACTTCATAATCTAAGAGAACTGGGTTTGAATGCTGGGCTCCTTGCTCAAAATCTTAGCTAATCTAGGTATTCTAGTTACACTTTTTTATTTTGGTACCTGGAATCCAGTTACACTTTTTGAAGATCTGTTTCCTATCAATATCACAGGAAAACTAACAAGTCCTGCCTCACATGATTACTCAGAAAAAGAAATAATGAAAAGGTAAGACATCTATCAACTCATCTGGAAATGTTTGCTCCCAATTAACCTGAGAGGGAAGGCTATTACATAAGAGTAACAACCGGATTCTGAAACTATTTTGGAATATGATAATACAACTAACTAAAGCCCTTACCAGTGATTTCAGCATGTATATTAGCGCTCCATAAAGACTGTATGACTTACTGGAACATCTATATATCAGGATTGCTACAGATGGCTCAGTATCACATGTAGGTACAATATTTTAAATGTATTTGTCTGAAATTGTTCATTTCTGAACCGATGCTTCTGTCTTAGTTAACTATGAAAAGAAAGTCTTGGAAATTTGTCAGAAATGTTTTTAATACTTTCAAAAGAATATTATTTTAATATTTGAAATTTATTTTTAAGCTTTGTGGCATTTAAGATATTTTGATAATTTTTTGCACTTATCTTTTGGCGTGTACCTTTCCTATTCTACCATTATTATATCTATGCTGTTTCAGTAAAGAATTGTTAGAAAGTATCTCACACAAGAATTGAGTGCCATGTATCTGCTTAAGCCATGATGCTTTTCTATGAGATAAATCAGATAGTTTTTTACTCATCAAAATTCTTCTCTGAAATAAAAAAAGCTACATACTGCGGCAAAGTCCACTGATATGTATTGTAAAAGCAAATGCTAGTTAAATCTGAAAATGTTTTACTCCAATTTCTATTTTAATATCCCATACAAAGTTATTCAACTAAAGAGTATATTTAATAGGATTTAATTGGATGAATCAGAAAATTTTACTTTGAATTTGCATCCCAATTTAATTGGAAAAATATACTGGCAATTTTTCAAGGGGAGCCTATAGAAGTTGTGGTAGAGGAGGACATGGCATGTTTTGAAACTTTTTTTTAAGGAATAACATGTAGATGAAACATTACCCTAGACATCACCTAGGCCCACAAAAATGATATATGTTAAAAAATGGAATTTAATGGTTTGGTTGGATATTTAGATTTATAATTCCCTTTTTCTTAGATAACCTATATGAATGCATTTTTAGTTGATGCTTTGTTAGTCTTTATTTACATAAATGAAATTTAGAAGCAGACAACGTGGGTGGAGATTTTTTAAAACAAAAACAAGCACAGTTGTGTATTTGGTTAAATAAAAAATTTACATTATGACAAAAATGTCTTTTTAAAAAAAATCTATTGCATACTTGTAAAATTAGAGTATTATGTGTTAGGAACATTAGAATTTCAACTCACATTTAAGGAATATTTTTCTAAGAAACTATGTGAATTATAAAAAAGATTTTGATAATATTTGTTTTTATTGCTATAGAAGTCTTTTAAATGAGTAAAATGGGATGTTAATGTGTTATTTATAATTATTGAAGGAAAATTTGGTCCACAGAAAGGGATCTGAATGTTGTCACTCAGCAGACTGTATTTAACTGTGTAATGGAGAGAAATTAGATGGCAACTGATTCCTAGGCACTATTAAATCCATCTGGACTCATGCTCAACTTTCTCATGTATGAGTAACAGACAGCTATTCAGAGCATATCTATAGTTTTACGTGCACATTAACATTTTTAATCAGTAGCCTCCCTGTAGATGGATCACTCAAATAGGTTGTGATGCAGAGGACAATATCACACAGAAAACTAGTCCCATCAAAACTCAACAGCTGTCCTGATTGGGAACCCAGAGGGTAAGAATGTAAGCCGGAAAGATACAAGAGACACAGGCTAGAGAAAATGGAGTTATGCTGAACTTTCAGGCCTGGCTTCTTCCTGAAGGCAAAGGGAAGCTGCTATTAAGGAAGGAAGTAACATAATCCAATCTGTGTCTTAGAAAGTGAAGTAGAAGCAAGCATGAAGGCCGGGAGTTCAAGAAGAGGTTCATAAAGTGGACCTAATGAAGCCCAAACCAAGATGCTTGGCAACCATAATGATGTAACAGGCACACATTTGTTGGGCATTAAGGATTCAGAATCAGTTGGCTTTAGAAGGAAGAAATTACAAATGTCCAGTTGTTTGTTTCTTTTTTTTTTTTTTTTTGCTATGATACCTCTGTAGGTAAAAGTGTCACATCATAGGATAGTAAACACTACAGGAGTGTGTTTTTCAAAATTTATTAGTGCATATTTGTAGTACATGTTTACAATCTTTGTGTAGAGTTGGCACATGTATAACACACACATTAATTGCTATTTTTGTTTACTTTCTCAACCCTCCATCTCTCAATCCTCTTTCCTTTTGAGAAATATATATTTCCCTACTTCTTATTATCTTCTACAATATTTTGCTCTTTATTCATGATTCAAATTTATCACAAAAGAGAAATCACGCAATATGTATGCTTGTGTATCTGTTTCACTTAACATTTGTGTTCTCAAGTTGCTTCCATTTTCCTATAAATGACTGAAGTTTATCTTTATGGCACAGTAATATTTCATCGTGGATAAATTCCACATTTTCTTTATCCATTTATCCACTGATGTATATACAGGGTGTTTCCAAGATTTAGCTATTGTACATTATGCTGCTATAAACATGAGTATGCACGTATCACTGTAATAGGATGTCTTTTAACTCAGGAAGCTAGCTAGAAGGAGAATAGCTGTGTCAGAGCTTCCAGTTTTAGTTTTCCGAGAAATCACCATCATGATTTCCCTAGTGGTTGTACTAGTTTATATTCCTACCAACAATATAGAAATGTTCCCTTTTACCCCCATAGTCTTGCCAGCATTTGTTATAACTTGATTTCTTCATGATAATTGTTCTGTGGTAAGATGGAAATTCAATATTCTTTTCATTTACATTCAATAAACACATTCAGTAATGGTGGAAAAAAGAGTGTTTTTAAAGGTACAAGAAATTCTACTTTGTACTGAGTTTGAAGAGCCTATGAGATATCCAAGTGAGAATATCCAGACAGAAGGCATAATGCTGAATATAAATCTGACTACTAAAAAGTAGATTTTGCTGATTTCTTTTATTAACAATGTTCTTTCCCACTCCAAAAGCTATTTATTTGTATCCTTTCACAGGTATTGGTTCTTTGTGAAAATTTCTTTCAGAAATGGACAATATTACATACATTATGAATTGCATAGTGAAGTCAGAATATATCTATCTCCTGTTAATAAAAGAGAATGATTATACATTATTGGGAAGTTATTTCTCACCGATGCCATATGGATAAATATTCCTAGATCATATTAATTATCATCCTCTAATATCAATTTACATAAATGGTGCCATAAAAACTGAGCTGTTTCACCCATATACTTCTTGATTACCACATCTTTAGATTTGTTTTAAAACAAGACAATTATACAATAGATGGACACTTTTTGTCCAGGCCTTCAGAAAATACATGATGCAGAAAAAAATACAAAAACAAAATGCAAAACAACACCTATAGTAGCTAAGTAAAGGAACTGGCCTCTTTGTGAACAGAAAGAGAATCCCCATGGAGTCAAAGCAACAGAGCAGGCTCAACTTGGCATAAACAAGCTTTCTCTCTCTAAAGATCCCACCAACTGTGAGGAAACAGCAAAGGTCACTGGCTGGGTTGGATATCTCTGAAAACCTGAGCTATGAAACATTCACAGATATGTCTAATACTAATGATAAAATTTTAATATAATCACCAATCTGTCTGATTATGGGGGAAACAAGTCCATCTGTTAGTAAGTCTCATCACAAAAATGACTAATCATATGAACTCCACAAACTTGCTGCTGGCTTGCCAGAAATAACCTAACTTTTACAATTTTAATGAGTTTACAGCAGCAGAAATCAGACCCTTCATTTAAACTAGATTATAAATTCATTCTAGTCTCATTATTACCAGCATATGTGTTTAGCAGGGAGCTCAAATGAATACTATAGTCCAATGAAATCTGGGTTTGACATGCATTTATTCAGAGTTAAACTTGGAATAATTTCTGACTGTTTTGATCCCATGTATTTCCTAACCAAAGCTGTCATTTATTAAAGATCTGAAGAGTCTCTGTCCAGTGGGTGACTCAGTGGGTTTCACCTAGAATTTGGTATCTGCAGGCAGAGAATGTAAAAATGAGGTGAGTCAAAGGTCTGCCTACCTCCAAACACATGGATAGAATGATTTCGAGTTATCAGAAGGAACCTACAGGTTATGAAAGTTATCTAATGTTCATGTAGATATTAACGTATATTTAGTGATTTTATAATAAAGACATAGGATGCTACTTTTGGAACACAATTTTTAAATGTAAAAGATGACAGGTTACGTTTTTATGTCTGTAGAATTATAGTCACAGTGAATAAACATTGTTTCACATTATTTTCCCAAACAGCTACCCTATTTAAAATTGAAGTAACATAGGGCATAAAAATAAAAAATGTAGAAGACTTCATCTTGATCATTTTGGCAGAACTACATAAGATTGAAATTATTTTCACATGAAATTATTAGAATTTTTGAAGATTCTTATGAGAATTTGCCAAATTCAGTATCATCCAAATGTTGCCATCTGCCAGCAAAGCTATATTATGGCAAAAAGAGGAAAATTAAACAGTAGAACACATCGAGAATTTGAGAGACTTGCTCCAGGTAAAAACTTTATTATTTTATAAGCCAAAAGACTTCTAATCTCTGCCAACCAAATCCATCTTGCATTTTATGTAATCAAATCTGAGCCAGGAATGCGAAACTATTACTTGTCTAAGAATTGACTAATTATTTTTATTTCCTTTACCACATTTAACATCTCTGTGATCTTCTTGGCAGTCTTGGGTCAGTGAAGTTCTTTCTGGGAACAAACCATGAAGAAGAGATTTTTTTTTCCCACCACCTTACATGCCACTGTCTGTGCTGCAATGTTTCTACAGCCTATTGTTTTAATTTTAAAGATATGTAAGTACAAAAAAATTCCCTGAAGTTTATATAAACTTACTCATCCCTTAAAATAAGTAAAAAATTTAAGGAAAATACTGTTAAATCATCTAGGTAACAGGTTTCCTATACTTAACTATTTCTTCAATTTCACAGGAAAAGAGAAACTGTGAATGATGAATCTTACTCTGAAAAAGTCACCTGGTAAGGAGACAACACTGGAGAGAAGGGGTCAAAGATTCCCTTCTAAGCAGGAAGGCTTGCAATTTTAAAAATGTATTAAAAATAACGAAGTTGTCACTAAGCTTGCTAAGTAGACAATGATCAAAAATAAATAAAATACAGGAAGGACATTTACTATTGTGGACATAGTAATAAAAATGCCTTAGTAAGGGAAAAGTGTCACTTATATGGCTTGAGTTAAAAGTTTCTGCAGATGAATTATATCTGATATATATACATAAAAAGTAATAAGTGCATAATGCAGAATCCTTACAAAATTTGGGGAAACAAAAGTGCATTCAGTGTTTTAAAATGAGAATTATCCCATTTGAATATATGATATAGGAAGTCTACAGCATACATTTAAAAATGAATTTCACTTGCAAAAATGTATCTTATTATAGCCATTTCAACCACCTTTGATATAATTACCTAACTGAAAAAGTCTACATAATGCATATACAAATATATACCATAGATATTAAAAAATAAACACATTTTCTATGAGTAAACATAAACCACAGATATTCTTAAAATAAACATTTCTCCATACATGTCACTAGAATGAATATAAATACTGACTGCAATATGTTATATTATTCTATGTTTAAGTAAAAAGTGCTAATAAAGAAGAGTGCTCTGAGAACCAGGGTACAGAAAGTTGAATGTGTGTTAGAGCATGAGTTGGAGCTCCCGTGCAGGGAATGCACCATGAGCACAAGCACAGACGCCCGAGGAAGGATGGCATTGGGGGCTCCCAC
This sequence comes from Dinomys branickii, assembly GCA_004027595.1. Classification (NCBI taxonomy): domain Eukaryota; kingdom Metazoa; phylum Chordata; class Mammalia; order Rodentia; family Dinomyidae; genus Dinomys; species Dinomys branickii. Next base: position 5,083 of record PVLD010010109.1, on the reverse strand, counting down.
TCTGCTTGGATCTCAACTTTACCAAGATCCACTGAGTATGCTGATTTAGCTTTCTGTGTTCCCTTCTTCCCACTGATGGCCTGCAAAGAGTGTGCTGTGTTGTGGCTGATGTTTGTTGCTCAAACATTTCCATGCTTGTTTCCTGTGCTGAGAGTTTGATTCTTAGCATGGCAGCGTTGTGAAGTGGGGTGGAACTCCTAAGAGTGGAGGCTTAGTGGAGGGCATTGGGTCACTGATTGCCTGCTAAAGGAATGAATGAGTGCTCATGAGACCTGGTCAGATTTGAGGTGCAGGGGTCGTTACAAAGGAGCAAGCCTTGACCTTCCCGAGCTTCTTTCTGGTTTCACGTCTCACTATGTGACTTCTTCCTCTTGCATATGCTCACACATGATGCTGTGCACACACGATGGGATGTGGTGGGTGTAAAGGCTGACTAGAGCAAGCTTCATGCTGTTGGTACATTCAGGTCCCAAAATTGAGTAAATAAACCTCTTTTCTTCATAGATTTTCCAGACTGAAGTATTTCATTATAGCTGCAGAAACTGGATTCATGCAGGCTCCAAAACACTTTCATAAACTCCTTCAGATTCCCTTACATCTAAAAGGATTTGAATATAAGATTGCATTTGATTTAGTATCATCCTTTCTTTTATTGATCTACATCTCCCCAGTGTGTTGCCCTATCTGCATTTCAACTCCAGAGGAAATGGTTGAACAACCTGTGCATAATGTATTAACACAGTGTCAACCCAGAACACATGGCTGTGAAGTTACCATGAACAATTGTAGGGTGCTACAGATCTTTTGATAGCTGCATTTTACTGAAGCAAATATAAATCTATGATATCAACTGAGAAACAAAATGAATGTTAATGAAAAATATATGACAACGAAATAATGTTCCCCTTCATAACTAACGTTAAGGCACTATTCCAGCTGAAAACTACCTCTGTTTGATTGAAACTAACTCTCATATCTTTAAAAAAAATGCCTACAAAATAAACATGAGACAGTGAAATCATCCAAGCCAAAAATGTTAGGATAGCAGAGACAAAAATCACACTTCCCTTTACAAAATAATATTGTTTCATGTAGTTGACAGCATTCAATGCTTCACTAAGAAGGGACACTCTCCTACAAATTCCTTGGATTTAAAAATAGGATGTCTAAGTAGAAAAACAGACAAATGAATATAGAAATGTACATATGAAGACACTAAACAAACCCTACAAGGAAAAAGCATAAAGGGAGAAGTAAAAGCAGAAGTTGCCTCAATCAACAAAATAAACCTTGAAGTAACTAATAACATTTCTATTTTACTAGTGAGGAATCAAAGCCAGAGATTTAAATAGCTAGCCATGATAACACAGCTGATCTGCTAAAAGGGTAGGATTTGTACTCTAGCATGTTTTATTCTTTCTTTCAAATCCATGTGTCCTGATAAATATCCATCATAATTAGTCTGAAAGTAATACTTTCAAATTTTGAAGTTTTTTTATTAATTACATTGTCTTTATTAGTGGATGTTTGCAGTACATAATGATTACATTTATTGTGGTGCATTGGTACATGAATGTAACACATCTTAATTCTTTTTGTACCCTTCCCCACCCATCCCTTTCTGCACTCTCCAACTCTTGACCCCCGTTTTATGTGAAAAAACTCTATTTCCTTTTTTTCTTCTGGAGACAGTCTGAGTCTGTAATTCACACTGGCCTCAAACTCATGGCGATCCTCCTACATCAGCCTCACATATGTTGAGATTACAGGTGTGTGCCACCATGCCTGGCTTCTATTTTTTCTTCAATTATCTTTTTTAAAATTCCTTTTCCCCTTTCTTTCTTCCCTTCCTCCATCTCTTATTCCCATTCTCTACCTTCTATTATTTATCCTTTTTCTGGATTTTATATATAATTTTGTTTTTTTTATATAATAGAAACCATATACTATTTAAACTTGTGGGTCTGATATATTTCAATTAACATGATCTCATGGTGAATCAACTTATACAGAAAGCCTCAAGTTTCTCCTTTATGCAGAGTACTACCACACTGTGTATAAATACCTTTTCTTTATCCATTCATCTTTTGATGGAAATATAGGCCATTCCCAGATTTAGCTATTATACATTGCTATAAACTGGATATGCATGTATCATTGCAATATGATGTCTTTAACTCCTTCATGAAGATTCCTAGGAGCATAGGTGGAACAAATAGAATTTCTACTTTCAGTTTTTTTGGGAATCTATCCTGATCTCATCTCCATAGTTATTATACTAGTTTGCACTCCCACCAATAATGTAGAAGGTTCCTTTTTCCCCACAGTCTCACCAGCATTTGTTATTATTTGATTTCTTGATGATAGCCATTCTTTCTACAGTTTTAATTTGCATTTCTCTAATAGCCTGTGATTATGAACATTTTTCCATCTATTTTGTGATCAGTACTTCTTCAGAGACGTGTCTATTCATTTCACTTGCCCATTTTTGATTGGTTCTTTTATTTTGGGGAGTCTAATTACTTCTCAGTTCTTCATATACTGTAGATGTTGGTCCTCTGTAAGGAACAACTGGGGAAATTTTTTTATCCATTCTGTAAGTTGTCTCTTCACTCTCTTGGTTGTTTCCTTTGGCATGCAGAAGCTTTTTAACTTGATATGATCCCATTTGTTGGTTTTCCATATTTTTTCTTGTGCAAGCCTATGTCTCTAAGAGTTTTACCTGATTATTTCCATTTTAACATTTACAGGTCTGCTCCATTATGATTTTAGTTTAGTACATGGTGAGGTATGAATCTAGACTCAACATTTCTCAATCTCCCACATGTAGAGACTCTTTCCTCCAGTGTGTTCTTGACTGCTTTATCCAAGATCAAAAAGTTGAATGTGTCTGTGGTTGTTCTGCTTCCTCTCTTATTCTACTGATTCACATTTCTGTTTTTGGGCCAGGGAAATAGCTCAGCAGCACAAGTGTCTGCCTGTCACATTTGAGTATTTGTGCTAGTATCATACTGTTTTTATCACTGCAGCTTTGTCATATAATTTCAAATCTGGGATTGTGATGCCTCTTGCTTTCCTACTGTTAACCAGAAAACCACTTTTGAAATTATGGTCTCTTTTGGTTTCAGGTAAAGTTTTGGTCTATAAAAAGTATTGTTGGTATTTTGATTGGAATTGGATTAAATCTATATATATCAGTTTTGGAAGTATAGCCATATTGTCTATATTGGTTCTACCAATAGAGCAACATGGGATCTCGTTCCACTTCCTGATGTTCTCTTTGATTTCCTTTTTCAGAGTGATGTAATTTTTGTTATAGAGGTCTTTTGCTTCCTTAATTCCTAAGTATTTTAACGTTTCTTGATGCTACCTTAAATGATATTATTTTCCCAATTTCTTTTTCAGTGAATTGATTATTAGGGTATAGGAATACTATTGATCTGTATATGTTGACTTTGTATCCTGTTAAACTTCTGAATTTGACTCAAATGTAGAATTTTTTTATGGATCTTTGTGAGTATTGTAAGGATTGTGTCATCTGCATATAATGACTTGCTTCCCATTTGCATTTATTTTTTTCTCTTACCTGTTTGCACTGGCTAATGTTTCATGACTATGTTAAGCAGGAGTGGTGATAGTGGATATTTTACCTTGTTCCTGATTTTAAAGGGCATGCCTTTAGTTTTTCCCCTATTTAATATGATGTTGTCCTTAGGTGTGTAATAAATGGCTTTTATTAAATTGAGATAAGGTCCCCTAAAACCTATTCAGGGATTTAATTCTGACTGAATGTTGGATTTTTCAAAAGCTTTTTCTATTGTTTCTCTTGACACAATCATGTGCTTTTTTTTTCTGTTTATATGTACAATTATATTTATTGATTTGCACATGTTGAACCATTCTTGCATCCCTAAAATGGAGCCTACTTGGTCATGGTATGTGATCTTTTAGATAAATTGTTACATTGTTTATCAGTATCTTGTTGAGGATTTTAACATCTGTTTATTAGAGATATTGATCTGTAATTTTCATTTCTGGTTGGCTTCTTCAATTTTTTTTATTTTAAAAGTAAAAGAACAACATTAGCAAAAAGACACAAAGTAGCACAAGAACACTACAAAAACTGAATTACAGATAAGGTGGCAGGGGATTAACAACGGTTGTTGTATTACACATTGATAATTTAAAAGTGTATGCTCAGGACAATGAAAATAGACATACAAGATTGATTAAACAACCAATCATTGATTATTCCTTACATTAAAGTGACTTGAGACAATGGTGCAACCATGTTAGCCATCCTGCACATATATATATATATACACCTACATAGCTATCCCTCTCCTCCTTTTCTCCTTCCCTTCATCCCCACTGCGCTTTACTTTTGAGCAGTTTCCCTTCATACCTTCTAATCTATATTACCACCTTCAGGTTCTTATACCAATGATGCAATATGCTGCTTGCACAAGCACATCTGATTTATTTCACTTATGAGTATGGTCTCCAATTGTGACCATTTGCCTATAAAAGCTTCAAGTTTGTCTTCCTCTATAGCTGAATAATATTCCATTATGTAAAAAATGCCACAGTTTTTTTTATCCAGTTCTCTGTGGATGGACATTTGGGTTGCTTCCATGATTTAGCTATTACAAATTGTGGTGTTATAAACACGGGTGCACATATATCATGGTGATATGATGTTTTCAGATCTTCTGGGAAACTACCCAGAAGGGGAATAGTGGGGTTGAATGGGACCTCTAGACCTAGTTTGCTGATGAATCTACAAACAGATCACCACAGTGGTTTCACCAGTCTGCATTCCAACCAGCAGTGCAGAAGAGTTCCTATTTCTCCACAGCCTCGCCAGCATTTGTTATTGGATGATTTCTTTTTTTTTTTTTTTTTTTTTATTTTAGAAACATAAAAGTACAAAAACATATTGACAAACAGACACCCATTATCATAGAAAATAGTACAATCACAACTAATCTATAGACAAGGTGATATGGTCTCAACAGTAGTTGTTGCTTTATCCATTGATATCTTCGAATTGTAGATGTATGGACCCATATACAGACATGCA